>UELX01000435.1:0-79335 GCA_900480035.1 Eupelmus urozonus
AATTAGAAGAAATGCTCAACGATTTCCACCATTGTAAAAGTATTTTAAAATTCCTAGAAGAAACGAACTACAATAAGCTAATTTAACTCAACAGATACAACATTCACACGAATCTACATTGTAATTAATAAATTAATCACACACTCACTCAAACACTCACAAACTTAGCTCAACATTCAACTGTAACTGTATCAACATGTACTTGCAAATAATGAAAATTTATAACACGCATAACTATTGTATAGGTCGCTAATACCTAGCATGGGGATGCGACTTTAAATAAATAAATGAAAAAAAAAAGTTTCAAGAAACTTAAACACATTTAACTTAAATAAATAAATAATTGTTAACGATAAATTTATTACTTTTTTTTATAAAATAATATTCTCTTTATTGTCTCTTTGTCATGATATGAATTTACATTTTATGGAATATTTTTTATGATTTTAAGAGTATTTATTGCAATAATATTAAAAAGCATTTAGCTTTTGTAGTATTGCGTTTGGTCTGAATAATTTAATCATGTTGCATTGTTTAACTGTCTAAAGCTGCATAATGTTAATAAATAATTCATATTCTGTTTTGTACATTTAAGTAATCACACCATTAAAACTATGGTTTTATTTTTTACTGAGTAATGAGGTCAACTCATCAGATCTATTAACAGCTGCTTCAACAGCATTCATCATAGATGCCCTAAAAAACAAAAAAATTATAAAACAATAAAAATATTAAAACTTTTTACAAAAATCTCATAATTTTTAATAGTTATATAACTACCTAACACCGCCGCGCTCCATTGCATGGATTCCAGTTATAGTAGTCCCACCAGGAGAACAAACTTCATCCTTTAATTGTCCAGGATGCTTTTTAGTTTCTAGAACCATTCTTCCGGCACCAACAAGTACTTGAGCAGCAAATCTAGTTGCAGATTCTCGTGGAATGCCTTTTCTAACAGCACCATCGGCAAGTGCTTCAATTATCATATATGCCTAAAGTGATTTTTAATGTTAAATTGATTATCTATTTTTTTTTTTTACATTTCATGTACTACATAATTACAGAAATCAACTTACGTATGCAGGACCTGAGCCTGAAAGACCACCTGCACTATTCATAAGGGATTCAGGAATTTTTTCACAAATTCCTATTTGTGAAAATAATACTTGTACAATTTTTTCATCTTCATCAGTAGCTCTCAAACTGCAATAGACTAAAACAAATGTAAAAAATTAATATTATTATAATAAGTAAGACGTAAAATTATTACTAACCAGTTATTCCTTCTGAAACCATTACTGGAGTACTTGGCATAGATCTTATTATCTTTGGTTTAGCATCTATTGACTGAAGCTTCTGTTTTTTATTAAAAAATAATTATCTTTTACTTATGGTAATACTATTACTAAAATATATATATATAAACACCTTTACTCACATTATCTAAAACATCTAAAGGAATTCCAACAATCACAGATATAAACAACTTTCCTTCACAGCGAGAATTTGAAACACAAGTTTTTAATGCCTCATCCAAAATATGTGGTTTGACACATAAAAATATTATGTCACTTTTCTTTATGACTTCAGAATTATTTAAAGTTGTATTAATACCAACATTACTCCAGACGCTTAAAGTTTTTTCAGTACGACTTGATACCCAAATATTTTCTGGTTTTAAAACACCTGCAATTTGAAAAGATAGATTTAAATCATTGTAAAGTTATAAACAATAATTAAAATTTATATTATTTAATACGTATACTATTAAAACTTTAATTTTAACAATATTTTACAATAATAGATTCACAGAATCACTTCTATAATTTAATATTTTATCCAAAGGTATAAATAATATAATATATAAATTTCTAAACAAATACCTTTCTTAAAAAGTCCCAGGCCAATAGCTTGAGCCATATTTCCTCCCCCAACAAATCCAACAACTTTGTCTTTTAATACATTTAATTCAGTCATGGTTATTATTGTATTATCTGAAAAATCAAAATTAAAATTAATAACTTAATTCAGTTGAAACAATCACTTTTTCAAAACTGCATGTAAGCTATTTCAAAATGGAATCAATACCTGACTTTACTAAGATAAATGGACGTAGGTAATATTTGTTATTTGCACAGCGGGTAATCGGGTATAGTAAAAGTGATTACACAAACACTCGACTAATATATAATATTTACAAAAATTTTCCGTTCAGCATCGCTGACAGACAAGGGGGGGTGGGGTGTAGGGACTTGGAAGAGTGGACGTTATCACTAATCCTCTAATCGCCTATCTAATTTCCGTGGTGATAGTCGCACGGAAAATAAGGTTAGGATATTTCAATCTGAAAAATCGAAGACCACTACTGACGCTCATGTGTATAGATTTCATAAAGAATGAAGAATAAGGAAAAAATATAGGTGAAAAGTATTTTTAGATCTATTATATTTGTGCCTCATGCTTGATTATCTAACAAGTTCAGTATAATTACATTAATATTTGTAAATATAATTTTAAAATGACCTACATACTTTGCCATTACTTTTTTAAGTTAACAGTTAGCACTTTTAGCTATTGATATACATTCATTAATAAAATTATAGTAAAAAATATAATAAACTTAATTGAGTAAAAAATTCATTTGAATAAAGTTTTTAACAATCACAAAAGCATATACTTCAAATCGAATGCAGTACACCTAAGCATATTCAAGTTTTCGCGCTAAAGCAGTGACTCTCATTTATCGACTCCAGGTCGCTGCGGTCGCCCCCCCTCAGCGTACTAGTCACGGTTGGCTACCGCTGAAAGTCGATTGTTGATGAACGTTGCTGTAATTCTCTAAATCACTACCCAGTTTGCTTGTAGTCCTGTTTGCTCGTCGCTGGTACCCGATCCGCTGCTGCATTGCAGCTAGCAGTGGAGATAGAACCTGACACGTTAGTAATCCAACACCTCCGTCGCGTTAGCTAAAAACTTTATTTCAACGAACGCTCTATCTTTGAATTCACTTGCTAGCCTACTTTCCCTGTTACTGGCCAGTGCATGTATATACATACACACCATCATACACCATTGTTGTGATTTCAGCTGTCTAATATCTTGGCTTCTCGCCTTTCTTTTCCAGCAGCATTGGGGTCCGGAGTCCTTTGGTTGGCAAATAATATGGACCAAAGGGGCCCTCCTGAGGGGGCCCCTATCGTCGTTGCTGACCCCATGGATATGACCATCATTGACAAAGTCTGCACCGATAGCAATTGGCCCGACGACAACATTGTATCCTCTTCTACGTTCTGTGATCATCCCAAAAAGCTTAACAGCAAGCTTTTATTTTTAACGGTAATTACTTTTTTATAGGTCTCATTGATTTTAAGATGCATGAAACAGTTATCCATGTTATGACTATATGTATGCACATATATACGTATTTCAAAAACTATTTTAACAAAAATAACTCTCTAAATGTAATTTTTAACAACATTTATTAATGCTACAAGTAAAATTATAGAAAATCTGATATATTTCAAAAATCTATATCTCGTTAAATACTTTTTTATTTTTGTAAATATCAAGTAAGAAAAATTTTTATGTTAATATAATTGTGAATAATATTGCAGTAGTTGTCATTCATATTAAATTAACATATTTAGACAATACTTTTGATTAACTTGAATTATCTATTATCACAGATTTCTGATTAATTTAACTTTATTATTTTTAGGTTGAATATGATCCTTATGAACAAGTATCCTTTTCATCCAGGCCAAATTCTCCCTTGTCTGACTTTGATCGAGTCAGTCCCCATGATCCAAATATGAGTTCTGCTGCAAGGTATTCCCCAACTCCAGTTCCATTGCCTTCCTCACCTTTCCATAATTCAGTAGTAGTTCTTCAAGAACCTTCATCACCTCTTATATCAACATCAGAATCTGCAGTGCGAATCACGAATGGATATTCATCACAGCTTACTGATCAATCATCTACTGCTAGTATGTCTCAAAGTGATAATTCTGAAGACTTTACTGACAGTACAAGTGATGGATTAGTTTCAAGTGTTGGAAACGAATTAATGCTTATTCAAGGTTTATAATTTTATTACATTTACTTAATTTAGGTCAAATTAAATTATAATATTCTCATATTGTATTTATATTTTAATCATTCAAACTTTTAATTAGGTTCAAATTCGGATCTAGAACCTTCCTCTACTCCACTTATGTTAGCTGGAATAACAGGCTCTGATTTAACTCTTTCAAGAGATTTTCTTGTAATGCAAGAAGATCAAATTAATGTTATGAATTCTTTGAAATTAAATTCAAGTCTTGATTCTGCTGTTAGTCAAGTTGCGGAAACTATCTTGCCACATGATATAGATGAAGAAACTAACGCACAAATATCAACCATGAAAAGTTATAAAAAACTTTCTGAACAATCTGAGCAAATTTCTGAAACAGATAAAAAAGATGTCCAGTGGTGTAAAGATCAAACCAATGAAGATAATAGCCTATGTAAGTATTTACATTACCTTACCTATTATATCATTAAATGTTATACTCTAACACATCAAGCTATTTTGATATTAATAATTGCTTCAAAGTAACTGTAAATTTAATTGTTTAGGGTATGAAGACTGTGATAGCACTTGTGCAGATGTAACTGATTGTTCTTTGCACAGTGTGTGCACAATTGCGGATCAACCAGTTCCTTCTAGAGCGGTTGCAACATTACCAGGCCTCTATTTATCAATTGACAAACTTCCATCTTCTGATGTAAATAATGGATTACAAGAGTTTGGTGTTTTTGCAAAAAGAAATATTCGTCGTCGTACGCAATTTGGTCCAATTGAAGGGATTTTACGCCCTTACGAAGGATCACAAATTGTTGGTCTGCCATTATTATTAGAAACTAAAGAAGAGGGTGAATTTTTACAAATTGACGTTTCAGATGAAAGTATGTCTATTTTCTTATACAATTTATAATATAATACTTTGGAATCTTAGTAAATTATTTTCTTTTTAGATTCCTCAAATTGGATGCGATTTGTAAGACCTGCACAAACTTATGAAGAACAAAATTTAGTTATATGTCAACAAAACGATGGAATAATATTTCTTACAACCCGAAATATAATGCCTAATGAGGAATTAAGAGCTGGTCCTAGCCTTGAATATGGAAAACGTAGAAATTTATCAGTACTCGAACTGAAACATAACAATATTTTAGGTGAGACATTTTTAATGTCCTTTTTATATACCAGTCCACTAACAATCAATTTTATAAGTATGTCATTTTTGTATAACAGATTCAAACACGGAATTTTGTACTCAGTCACATGTAAAGACTGGTCCACTTGAAATTGCAGATGAAAAAGTTTGCAAAAATTCAATTACAGAAAATCGCCGAAATAATTCTCCAAGATTGCAAAAGAAACGCAAAGTTTCGCATAGTTCATTTCAGTATGTTCTTTTTTTTTTAATTTTATTAAGTATTTAGGGAATTCACAATGACATAAAAAATAATATTAATCTTCTAAAATGTTACTTTCAATAATTTTTAGGAAATATCTAGACGTTGATGAAGATGAAAAAAATGATTTAACCGATTCAATATCCTCTAAAGGAACAAAATCACATCAGGGAGAAAAAGAAAATGCTCCTGATTCTAAATTGGAATTGATGAAACAAGAGATTACACAATCTGATCAAACAGATTTTTCAGAAGAAACTATGAATATAATTTCATCTAGCATTTACAAGTGTACTGTCTGCTCAAAACGTTTTACAACAAAATCAAAGTTTCAACAACACTGCCTGATACATGCTGTTAAAGATAATCAAACGTTTTCGTGTAATATCTGCTTTAAATCATTTTTAAACAATTCTTCTCTAACTCGTCACTTAAAAACGCATCAAAGTAAGTTAATAAAATTGAAGAATTTTAAATTCTTTATATATAATACAGTCATTTAACTATTTTTCAATTTTAGAAGAAAAGCAAACCCTTGAGTGCCCAGTATGTAGAGAAGCATTTGGTCGTGTGCTAACGTTAAAAGATTTTTCTGAAACACATTTTAATCAAGACGAAACCTTTACCTGTCCTCACTGCCCAAAATCATTTACTAGCTATGCTTTAACTCGTAAGCATGCTAGAGCACATCATTTTGATCGTAAACATGAATGTCAGTATTGTTTGAAATGCTTTCCTGCTGCAGATAAATTAAGAATGCATTTATTAAGACATTCCGATCGCAGGTACAAATTTCATACTTATCTTAAAAATTCTAATTTAAATTTGAACATTATTAGATTAAAATATCATGATTTATTTTAGGGAATTTCAATGTGCGAATTGTGGAAAACAATTTAAACGAAAAGATAAGCTCAAAGATCACGTAACTCGTGTACATTATACACAAAAGACTAACAAGGACCAAATTCCACCAAACAATCGTGCCAAAAAAGCAATTCCAAAGGTAACAGAAATATATACTATGTTTTTACTTATTATTATAATTTATTGAATTTCTAAAGTTTTTCGGATTTCGAGTATGCGTTGTCATTTAAGAGATTGAAAACTTAACATGATTAAGAATTATCGTAAAAGCTTCAAAACAAAATAATTTTGATATATTTTATTGCAGACAAATCCAGTAGATTGTGACCGTTTTATTTACAAGTGTCGTCGTTGCCAAGTGGGTTTTAAGCGTAGAGGTATGCTCGTTAATCATTTAGCCAAAAGACATCCAGATGTCCCTCCTGAGTCTGTACCTGAGCTTAGTTTGCCAATTTTGCGTCAAACTAGAGACTACTATTGCCAATATTGCGACAAAGTAAAAAAGATTTCACTTATTTTAATAAATATAACACCATTCATAAATTCTAATATATTCTTTATAATTTAAGGTTTATAAAAGTAGTAGCAAACGAAAAGCACACATCATGAAAAATCATCCAGGCGCAGCCTTACCACCAAGCAATAGGAATAAGGAATTTGATATCCCTGGCTTACCAAACCCAACATTCAGTCAGGCTGCTGGTAGTATCAAAACTGTACCTCAAGGTTGCCAATGGTGCCATAAACAATATGCCAGTAAAGTGAGTTTCATCGTATTAATTCCAACTATATTAAATAAAAATTTAAAAAAAAATTCGATTTAATAAATTGTTTTACTTTATTCATGTCATTTAAAAGTAATAATATTATAACAAATATTACAGGCTAAGCTCCTTCAACATCAGCGTAAAAAGCATTCTAGTTTAATGGAACCTGCAGATCAGATTCCGCGTCCACGAAGCCGTCCACCGCAAAATCAAAATCAGCCGCCGACATCCAGCGGCACCAGTACGAACAAGCCGAGCATCATCAACGAGCACAACGAGATCTGCCTCGAAGAGTCGGAAAGCTCAGACTTCCTGAAGCCACGGATAATACGGGTGAGCGGCGCCGGCGGTGAGTCACTGTCCATCGGCAATGGATTCGAGCTACTGAGCTCGCCGCAATTCGTTCGAGTGCGTGACATGCGTTGAAAGGGCAAAATGCGAGCGCCGCGTGATAGCGGCCCGGAGTTTTCAGCATTTTAGAGCGCGAGATATGATAATCTCAGCGATAATGCGCGCGAGCAAAAAATTACGAGAAAAAATAATTTTTGTGCACAGCGAAACCTTGATAAGTCGCTGTGCTTGTTGCTGCTGCTTCTGCCAGGTTGCAGGATGTGTCGGAATAAGCGGAGGGGCGATTAAAGGGTTCATCGATATGTGCACTGAAGATGGTTTTCGTCTAAAGTATGCCTGGAACGCAGTTTGTTGGCGCCGACAATGCCGAGCATTGGGTGCTCACTCTGAGGAATTTTAGTCAGGGTGCTGTTATTTTGTCTTGTCGGTCGATCGCGCGCGATATTCTTTGCCGGATCGCACCGCGCATAATGTCATGTCGAATTACAAAGATAGACTTATTGTTGAATATGTCTTAAAATGACTTTTAACGAATGGCTTAGCAAAGAGAAACGGCTGTCTAAAATTAATCGATGTGTAGAACTTACCAGGTTTCGACTTGCTAATAATTATGTTAAGATCTTGAAAAGAGAATATTCGTTACACGATTCTTATACGAGAAAGAAAAACTAGAAACAAATTATTTATGTTTCAAATCATACGATGCAAAGAACCAGCTGGATTGGATTGCGTTTGAAAGGAAACAAAAAAAAAATATTTCGAGATTTTTAGATAAATATTTCGTAAATTAAAAATCAGAAATCTTCCACGGTAAAGCGCTATCGTAATCGTTACGTGGATTAGTCGTGTGCAACTTAGAAAGAAAATGAAATGGCATGTCTCATAAAATAGATCCAGTTTTACCTAGGCGCAATGAGAAGTTGCGTCTTATTCCCGCATGAACTAATCTTGAGCGTATCAATTCTATGTCTATTCTGGACCTTTCCCAAAAATGTGCTTTGAATCAGCATAAAACTTACACCTTTACCGAGTAGTTATGGAATAAATAATTTGTCATCAATTGTACACACACGCCACAATTAAAATACACTTACGCATGTACAATTACACAAACATAACAATTTTGTCTTTTCGTCTCTGACGATTATTCGGTTAAATTAGAGAAATTGTCTGTCACCAAAGATATTCTACTAAAGTAAAGTGTGAATTTCCATTTTTCGATTCTTGCAATAGACAAAAAAAAACAATGCACAAGAGAGAATAAGCCTGTCGTTAAAAAAAAATAAATAAAAAAATCATCTTTACTCCGACTTGTAGAGCTTGTTGCTCGATGTGTACCTGCGATGTGCACAGAACGGAACGATTAAAGGAAGCGAATATTGTGGTATGTAGGTAAAGAAAAACTTTTGACGGCCGAAAGAAAAATACTGTTAATGATCCCAAAAGTAAATAAAGTAACAACGAGCAAATGTCAATAAGTTGTTCAATTGTATTACTTATATATATTTTATTTAACATTTCCCTACAGTTTTTCTATACTTTATTTATACAATCTGAAGCATTCGAAGCTTACTTAATACCAATGAATTATCTAGCAAATTGTTAATATCATCGCTATATATAAAGACGGAAAATAAGGTCGAACAAGCTTACCGTCTATCAACATTAGATTTTCATTTATCAAAAATATTTTCAATAATTTGTCCTATGTTTTTTTACAATTACAAGCAAGAGAGCTTATGCGGATACGCTACACTGAATTTGTCCCGAATACACAAAAAATTAAAGAAAAGTAAAAAATACTCTGAACTCCACTAGAAAAAATAGAATCTATACACACTTTAAAAATCTCGTATTGTGCAAATTCGCTTTGCTCGCGAACCTCTGCCCAAGCCCAAGTAGACATCCCCGCGGAGAGAGAGAAACGAAGTCAAAACGATAATATTTAGTATCGAAAGTGCATATTTTCGCAACATCATAAAAAGTGTCGATCATCGCTCAAATTCATACTCCTTAAACATCAGATCAAAAAACAGCCGCTCCCTCCGCGAGAAAGTCCACAAAACCAATCCCACTCTATCTGCAATGATTAATCGAGTTCTTCGCATTGCCACCCTCGAACTTCTCGCTCGCTATAGCCAAAGGCCCAACCGCTCCTGGGCCAGTAAACCCTCTCTGCCCCGTCTGAGCCGCGGTCGGCTGATAATTATGGCCATGATGATATAACGATGGCAGAGTGAACGGCGGCTGGTGCATGTTGTTGGCTGTTTCGTAGAGCTGCTTCTGCATGACGGCCAGGGAGACTTTGTTGGCCGAGAGGAACTCCTTCATGGAGATGAGCTCGCCCGACATGCGCCTGGGCGTGTCGATGCCGTGGTCCGGGCCGCCGTTGGTCTCGCTGGGCTTGATCGAGTCCGAGCGGGGCATCAGCTTTGTAGGCCGGCGTCTAGTGTAATAGATCGCAGAAACTGAGGACCTTGGAGAGGTCAAAGTTTCGGTGGTTTTAGTTTTTCTAGATGCTACTTGCCGCATGCTTTGATCTAGTTAACTTGTTCTATATCTCTCGTAGTTTTTATAGTTTTGTTGTAATCTTGTAATAGATCGGAATGGTGAGATATAGAAGCGGTTTATTGATTTAGACTTTGCTAATAATAAGTATATAAGAAAGAAATAATTTAATTTTTGTTCTCAAAGATAGGAAAATCAAATGTCTCGAGGGATACTTTCTTTCTTATTTTTGTTAGCCACGTCTAATAGTTTACTAGGTCAAGTAAATTGTAGCATGCAAGATATACTTTGCTAAAAGCTATATGTATTCACAAAGTGAAACATTGACTGAAAAAAATATTTACCTTCTCCTCGGCAAATGCGGCGCAGCCATGAAGCGGTTTTGGCAGCTTAATTTGCGAATAACGTAGTTCAACCCTTGCTTTATTACAATCGACGTGACGTTCAAAAGCGAATATATACAACAACATCCAACAACCAGAAAAACAAAATTTGCGAATCTATACCTGCGTTAAGTAAAATTAAATTATTAATAAATTTAATGAAGAATAGATAACTTAAGAAAAAGTGCGTCTTTGTTCACTTACAAATGAACATAGGGATAATTCGGCTTCTGAGTGCTGACATAGTCCCCGAAGCCTATGGTCGCGAAGCTCACGAAGCAGAAATATAGCGCCTCCAGGTAGTTCCAGCCCTCGAGGGGTGCGTAGAGGGCAGCCGCTGTACAGGCGACAGCGCAGGACGTCAGCGACAGGTACAGCATCACCCAGTAGACACTCGGCTTCCAGTGCTCAAGACCCACCTGTGCATTATATAAATCATTTTTTTTTTTTTTTATTTATTATCTTAAGTATTTGTCATTGATCAATGAAATTATTAGCATTATATTCAAATATTTTAAGTTTCTAAAAAAAACTTTCACACACCTTACATTGCCAAAAATTGACAAGTAGAAAATAGACGATAAATCGAGAAAAAGTCCTTACCTCTTCCTCTTCATCGTCCAGAATATCCGGCAGCGTCGATTTCCCATCTCGCGATTTGGTATTGCGTGAAATTCGCCGCGAGCTCGCCAAGGTCGTTTGCCGCAGACGTTTTTTCAGCCGCCTCAGGTGCAGGCTCCGCAAGATCCACGCGAGGAATGTAATGATTCGCTCCAGGAATAAGTTGAAAAACAAAATACCGCCTGATTGTCGGAAAGCTTAGTGTCAATTTTTTCATTATACAATATCTTCTTTTATTAAATATTAATATTAATAGAATAATATAATATTGGCTCAAGGTGTTCAAGCTAGGACTGCTCGGGCTATATTGCTTGTTAACTGTATTTAAGTGACTCAAGGGGCTAAGAAAAATTACTCTTAAGGTCTTTAAAATCAAGGATGGCCTCAATAATGTATGCATTGTCACGAAGTGTCTTGGTAATTAAAATTAACAGATACTCTCTCTCTCTTTTATAGACTTATGATATTAAGGCAACGAAAATGCATAGCAGATTGCGAGGAAGATTTTTTTTTGGGAGTTGTATAAAGCTAGCAATATTCCTGTTTTAATTGACCTTCTACACTAAATTTAGTAAAGAGACTTTTTGATCACATTTTCTTCTCATTATACTTGCAGATTTACAATTTTCTTTTTCCATATTGCACTTTTAAAATATGCATATGCAAATTTCTTTATCATCCCTCATAACGTACTCCAAATATTGCGAGTACCAAAATTTTCCAACCAATTCCCAAAAATATTTGTAAATACGTAAATCCATCCTGCAATTTTAAAACCTTTGACTCCCACTCTAGATTCTTATATTTTCCGGAGCTCTAACTCCATTAAAACCCCCCGAGCAATCGTTAAGTGCTATAATGTCTGAGATTTTATTACCGGAGCATCCGAAAAATCCATAAAGAACGACGGCCACCTTTCCGGCTGACGTTTGCGGCGCTGTGCTTCCATATCCTGCAACAAATCCAAAAATAACCATTCCGCGTCCTCCTTAATCCAGCCATTAAAGCGAAAACTTCGAGCAATGCTTCTCTCCCATCCCAATCGTCTAATACGCATATAAAATAGCTCGGCTCGCTTTATTGAAATATTAGTAGGGTAGAAAAATTTGCGAAAGCTGGGTCAAAGAGCTTGCGCATTCCCAGGCCTCATATTCCCAGAGCCTCCCATTCCCGCGCGTACGCACTTTGGCCGACGACCCGACACCATTTTTCGCGCGCAAGCTGACTCTAGTTTATGCATGTATGTAAACTTTTGATGAAGGACGAAGGGGGATTGTATACCGATGGTGGAGACGATGGTGCCGACGAAGTGGAAGCTGCCGGAAAAGTCCCAGCGCCGGCGCTTGTTGATGATGCCGGTGGCTGAGGCGTTGCCGTAAGCGTAGAGCAGCTCGTGGAGACGCTGGAGCGCCTGGTTGCTGCCGCGCAGGTGGTGACGCCGGAACGCTTGGTAGATGCGCCAGAACTCGGCGGCCTGGAATTTGGAGATTGATCGGTGTTTGGGTTTTTTATTGATGATTTTTGAATCGTTTGTTGTTTTGAGATTGTGTGGTTAATTTTTAATTTATTGTTCTGTCGGAGGGACTTGAATTTATTTTTTTTTAATATTTTGGGTTTGAACCGATTTTCTTTTAGAAGTCCCTTTTTCGATGCGAAGAAATATTTTTGCTTCTTTATTGTAATGGTGTCTTTCGGTATTAAAAACTGTAGGAAATACTTATACTTGCAGTAAGATGCAAAGGAATTTGCCCTACTTTATATTTTTATTGCAAGTAGAAAAATATGTTTTGCTAATTAAAATTTGTTCAGAACAAAATTTGGTATCTGATGTTCTAAAACTTTTTTTTTAGATGAGACTTTATCGATTCATGGGTCGGTTGAATATGCAATTGTTATTTAATGCTTTCATGGGCTCTATATGTGCCCTCTTTAGAAACGAAACAGCTATAGTTTTAATAAACATTAAAAGCAAGATCGTATTAAAACTCACAGATGTTCGTGCCGGTAAAAAATAGTAATGTAGGCAGTTTTTTTTTACCTTCAACTATAGAAACTTAATTTTTTCTTCGTACGATTTGAGATCTTGCATTTATTTGAAAATTCGAATTTTTAATTGCATATTTAAGTCATTATCAGGGCGCAATTTTTATTATTCCGTTAAATACTTACGACCTGAATGTACGTGATGAATTTGACACACTTTACGGAAACGTATGTAAAACTTTTTATAGTGTTTGAATATGATAAATTATTAACGGAATTTATTTAAAAAACAACAAAGTAAGAAAATGTCCCAGGTTAAGGTTGAAATCTAATTTTAAATATTGACTCTACCATAGCATAATTGTTACATACCTTATGATAGCACATAGAAAATTATTGTTTTTACTTATTCAGAAAAATTGTTATATGTCTAACTGCATTTAGTTTTTATTTAATTATTAATCACATTTTTCATTAACGTATTTAACTGTTAAATTTTTTTTTTTTAATTTTTGTGACTTGTTTGTTCGTGAACATCTAAGAAGTAATAATTAAAAAAATTTATATGCATTTAAATTATATTCATATATGAAAATAAAAAATTGATTTAAAAACTTCTAGGTATCACAATTTAACAAAATATTTATTTTTCTTCTCTCTATCGTCAATTACTAAACTCAAAAAGTAAAATACTTAAAAATTAAAAAAAATTATGCATTTTTAATAAATATTTGTTAAACGTGAGTTTAAAATACTTCATTAATTTAATTTTGTTGTTTAAATGCATAATATACTAAATAGAACATGAACAATTTAAATATTTACTAGAGGCGGCAAATATGGGTCGGTCCAATTATTAACAATAATTCAAGGTGCAATTATCTCAAATATAATTTCAACAAAGTTGTATGTAAGTAAACGAAATACAATCGTAATTTCGGATTGCTTCATGCATATTTTGTTCAAATCGATTTCCCTTGATCCAAATCCAGGTGTTTAACCCTACTTTTCCTATAGTATTTCTACTGCTTATAATTTGACGAAGACTAATTGATTTGACAAAGTTTTAAATTTTTAAATTAAATTTATCTAATTTAAATTATTTCTGTGCTCTGATTGCATCAAAATAATTATTTAAAAATTAATTGATACTAAAATTATAAAATTTTAGAATCATTTTCTTTTGCATATTTTTCAAATATAGTTTGAAATGGATCTGTGTATGTTTTATTTTATTGTCAGCATCTTTATTTGTAATTAATTATTACTTTATCATACAATTTTTATGATTTAATAATAATATTTACCTTTTTGTACATTTTAAACTAATATTTAGCAATTTAAAAATTTTAAAAACAAAAAATTCTAAAATATTCATTTTAACAATCAAATATAAATAAAAAACTAATAATCCATTAGATTACGCACAAAAATCTCTCAAAATTGCAAAATACGAAATTCCCAAAATTTGTGTCAAATTATTTTTCACCATTTAACAATCAAAAACACATCAGACCAAAGAAAAAAGCAAAAAAAAAAAATCAAACATGAGTCACAACTCATCTCACCTGCTTGATCTCGAGATCGGATTCGAGCCTCTGAAACAGGGCCGCCCCGGCGAGCATGTAGGCCGCAAGCACGAAAGCCAGCAGGATGAACCTAGCGTTGTCCTCCGCGAGGGCCCCGTGCACGCACATCCCTCCTCCACCCCGAATCGCTCATCGCTCACCCCAACTAACCAGCACTGCACCTCTCACTCCCTCACCGCACGGGCCCAGATCTAGCTTATTACCAATTTTTTTTAATAACAGACACAGTCCATTTTCTTATCACACTGCAGGCACACTTTTACTAACACTCTTCAATATGCCGACTTAGAAGATTACAATACAATTTTTAAAGTGCATTTCCAAACGCTATGCAACCGTCGCTCTACCAACGCGCTCTCGTGTCCTTGCGAGGCGCGCTGCTCCTCGAAACTCGCGGCGACCGCTCCGCGTGCTTTTTTCGCGCGCGCGCGCCCCGCGGCCCGAGCTTGCAGCACGGCGCAAGCTCGGCGACACTGCGAGCCTATATATAGGTATATATATATATATACTCGTCGTCTAGCGGCCGATCGCCACGCGCGTCTTTTTTATCTCGCCTGATCTGTCTTAGATTCTTTCTGTTTTGCTTTCTCTTTTTCCTCTTAAGCTCGAGCTTATTCTTTGTCTGGAAATAAAGATGATGCCGGCTACGTGCGGGAATACCCGCGATCGCTAACGCAGAGAGTGTCGATAAACTTTTCGCTATAAATAAAGCCGAGATGCAGTCGAGAGGAGAGATCGGAGCCTTTTGATTATTTCTTTTTTCTTCCTTCTTTAATCTCTGTTTGCGCTGCTGCGCACCGGCCTAGTATTCGCGCATGTAGGTCAAATGTTAGTTTCCCTCGATCGGGCTGCGTTTAGTGCCATTTGTAATTGCGGGCTTTTAATGTTGAGGGTGTCAACGATTGCTGGTGTTTTTTAAGATCGATATGTATAGATTGGAAATTGGAGAACAATAAGATTTATTGTTTGTGAAATAGAGAATAGGACCTATTTGATTTTTATAAAAACAAAATTTTAAACTTATTATAGGAAATCTCCGTCTTTAGTTCAAATTAATATGATACAGTAAAAACTCTCGATATCAGCTAATAATAAAGTATTCAATTAATAACGTTGATTCAAAAAATTTCTCTAGATTACAAATGAATTCTCATCATTACACTATAACATTTACAGTCAAATCTCTGAAGTCAAAAAAGAAAAATATCTGTAAGAACATCCGCCCTCAAAGATCAAATATTCCCTCTTCCGATAGCCAATCAAACCCTCGACCTTTAATCTTCCCCAAACCAAAATACATACAATTTCTCTTTATTTCCATCCTCTGATCACTCTCTTGTTAACCATCCTCATAGGAATCGAAACGTCCCCCAACGCAGATTCCCCGCATCAAAAGTGCCAGGCGCCTCAGTTTTTCTGGGGCAATTTCAGCCGCGCCGACATTGAGAGCGCCGATCCTTTGAGCTGTTAAAAATAGAAGAGAGAAAAGCGCGTGGCTTTTTTTTACTTATATATACATACACGCGTCATACAAATTGGCGCGGTTTCCGGCTGCACTTGGGCGAGGTGCGCGCGCGACGCCGAAGCGGCTGGTTTTCAAAAAGCCCAAAGGCGCCCGCGCTAAGTAAACGGCGCCGATAACTACTTAGCCCGCGAGGCTGCGACCTTCCGCGCGCCCGGCTATGTGTACTTGCGCTCCGAGCTGAGAATATTTTTAGTGCCCCGGGGGACCGTAGGGCCGCAGGAAGATAGGCAAGGAAGCAGGTTTGGGAAGACGAAATGCATTTTTTCTTTTCTATTTGGGATTTCGTTTTATGTTGTCTATATGGTTGTACTTTTTTCAAAAAATAAAAAGTTGGAATGAAGGGTTTTGGTTTTTTGGAGAAATTTTTGAGAAGCTTAATGCTTGTCAAAAAAAAAATGAATAAGATGTTGAAAAAATGTTGACAGTGAGCTAATAGAAAATAGATACTTTTAATCAACAGTCAAACTAGTCCAGCCCATGGCTCTACATACTATTATTCTGTACAATTTGTTAATATATATATAAAACACTTATCTTACACTTTAATATTCATAATATACATTATTATTCACTTATTCTAATACGCTGCGACATTAATTAATAAAAACTGAGTCTTATCGAAATCAATGCCTATTTTGTGTCGGACCCTCTTCTAGTTTTCTCCATACGACCTAAAACAAGAAAAAACAGTAATCTTAGGACAAATCCAAATATTTTCCATTTTTAAAATTTTGATACACTATCTACTACAATTTCAAAATATTATTTCGAAACTATTTGAAATTACATTAAATAATTTCCTACACAAGTATTATTATATAAGACGGAAATATATCCACGGTCTCAACAAAATAACTTGAAAGAAATAAATCTAAACAGACAGAATCTACTTACATTACACATTTCTCTAACAAGCGCCTTCTCACCATCGTGACCAGCCTCTCGCTCTAGCTGCTCTCTAACCTCGAGCACCTGGAGCGCCCTAACCACCGCCTCCGGCCTACTGCCCAGGTGAAAATCTTCACTGGGACTTCTGGGGTTCTCCCAAACCTCGTTGGGTCCGGCTGGTGCTGGCCAGCCCTGCGCCCTCGCCTGCAAGATGCTTTTGTCTTCCTCGAGCTGCTTTATTCGCTGCTCCAGACTCCGCACGTACTGCATTGTTTGGTCTGTAAGGATTGAGTTAATGGTAAATTATTGTACAAATAATTAGAGAGTTTTTTAAGTTAATAAATGGTTTATAGAAACGAAGTAACTATTATTATGTACGACTGATAACTGTAATTTCAGCAGTCCTCAAATACGCTACTCACAATTTTCTATTAAGAAAAAAGAATTACTAGTTTAAATTTTTAAAATTCTCTGAACAGCAGAATACATTATGTTAAACAAATTTCTCCCGCAAGTACGGAGAAGCCGACCCCGGTACATGGATACTTAATACTGCAGCGATATGTGTTTCCAGAACTGTTTGCCTTTCCGCGGAGACTGCTTATTTTTTAAACATACACTGCACACACAGTCGCCACGTACTCCAACACACAAAGCCGCCAATTCGCCTCGAGCCTCACGACGCTAAATTAAAAATCAGCACCGAAGAGAATTAAACTACTATACCAATCCTAAGCACATCGCGTACCATTAAAAGTGGAAGAAGCATGATGATGCCGAGGCAGCCTCGTCGGGGCAGGTGCACTACTAGACGTTTCGTCAGCGTTGGTACTAGAAGACGAGCCGTCCCCATCATCTCTCTGTCCTCCACCGCGTTCCTCATCTAGATAAAGGCAGAGTTCTTTGAGCTCTAGGTTATCCTTGATGAGCTCCTGCTGTTTGTTGTCGAGCTGGCGCAGCTTGTTCTGGTAAGCCGAGACCTCCTGGCGCATGACGCTGGCCGTGTAGCGTCCGAAGCGCTGCCACTCCCGGGCGAGCTTGCGGCCTTTCTGCCGGTCGTCGTCCAGGAAGCAGCAGAGGTCGCGCAGCTCCTGGTTGTCGTCGCTCAGCCGCTGGTTCGCCTCCTTCAGCACTCGCAGCTCGTTTATCTGTGATTGATGTTATTTTAGGATTTTTAACGTAGGTTTTTTGTGGAGGAGTTTGCTATGTAGAACATACTATTATGTGTTTACATTTTCATGCATTGTATAGTAATGAATAATTTCGTAGATTAGAGATTACTGAAATCATCTTGGATTGTAGTTATTTCCAAAACAAATTATGTTTTCATTGATTTTTTCGTGCTGTACAGGTGAAAATCGAATCCGTTTTAAACATAAATGTGTGTTAAAAATGGAACTCGATTACATATTTTTTGTGTAATTCACATACATTTATAATATTGTACAGATTATGATAGTTTAGTCCTTAAGTACATAAAACACAAAATTTTCAACTGTGTGTTTGCTCTCAATATACTGTAAGACGTACAAAATTACCTATTAAGCAAGATTAACAGACAAAAACTAAATTATAAAACGTTTTTTAAATATATTTTAGTTTACCAAATATACTCGAAATCAATAAAATTACACAAATCAAAGCTTTTTAATTTCACCTAAAACAACACCCGCAATCACTTATCAAGAAAAACATGACTAACAAAGAAAAAAAGCCACATAAACCTCACCAGAGTCTGAATCTGCCGATGCTGCTCGGCGGCCAGCCTGGCGATGTCGCTCTCCGTCTTCCTCACGAACTTGAGCATCTCGACGGGCCCGAGCCTCAGGAACTCGTCGTCCGTTATCCTCTGCCTCGTCGGCTGACCATTCACCTGGCCTCCACTCGCATTGGTACTCGGTATTCCGAGGCCAGCCGCCGGACCTACCGCCTGGGCCGTCGGCACGCCGATTCCAGGAGGCTGGGACGATGCTGGACCGGTCAGGAAAGTCTTGCCGGCCGGCTGCAGACCGAAGCCCGCTTGCAGTTTGTCAGTTCTGTGGAAGAGGTCGGGTTGGTTGAGATCGTTTAGCTGAGATTTATATTGGGACGTGTGTGGTTTTATTGGAGTTTCGGTGCTGGTAAAGGTAATGGCTTGTGAAATCGGGAGGACGTGGAATTTCAGGCGCGTTTGGAATTTTGGAGGTTTGGATTAGTGAGGAGTGAGCGCGGTTAATTAGGGGATTCTTAGGTGTTGCGAGCGACTTGCCGGTTTGGAAAATGCGAATCGGACTGTTTTAGAATAAAAATCGTTAATTAAAGAAGCGTAAGTGGTGAAAGTTTTTTCCGATGAAACTGAAGCGCGTTCGAAGTCTAAACATGGTAAAACCAAGCAAAGAATATAAAAGCAAATAAATTATTTACTTTAATAATAAAAATAAATTTACTATAAATAATTACTATACCTGTTACTCCCTCATCGGTACAAATCAACAATCGATTAAACACAATAGCCCCTTTCAAAAACAAACATAGTTAAATAACCACAAATTAAAAGAAAACATCTTCGCAAAAACCAATCAAGCGTCCTACTCCGCTCTTGTCCCAAAAATCGCTGCCCTGCTCCCGATATCGCGAAATTCGCGTGCCCGCCGCGAGAAAGTATCCTCAAAACCGTTAAAATCGGAAGAAAACACACCGCTCGGCTCCCAAACGAGGCTGCGCGCCTCAACGGTCCGAAGCCAAAGGCGCGAAGAGCTCAGCAACTCAGCCGAGAAAAGGTCCAGAAACCCCCCCCCCCTTCTTGAAAAGCCAAAAGAGGGGCGGAGCGAAAGAAAAAAAGACTTTACCTCTGAGCCTGAGCAGCGTGAGGCAGGTCTACTTTCTGAGCGAACTTGCTCTGCACCGCATCCTTCACCTGACTGGCGAGCTTGGCCGCCTGCTGCTGGTGCAGCTGATGGAGCTGCTGCTGATGATGGAGCGCAGCCGCGGCGCTGCTGCTGCTGCTTTGCCCTGCGTAACCAGCTACCTGCTGCTGGGCTGTGTTGCTCTTGAGGATACCGGAGCTAGGCTGGGGCGGCGGCTGATAACGCGGCGGCACCGGCTCACCTTTGATCGCGCCGGCTCCTTGCTGTACTTGCTGCTGCTGCTGCTGCTGCTGACTCTGCTGCTGGGACTTGCTCTTATTGGACATTGCTCGCGAGCGCTGTGTAGTCGAGATGTGGTTAAGAGCTTTCCCTTCCCTCTCAGCCGGCTGGCTCTCTCTGATTACCGTTCGTATCAGTCGCCTCGGGGCCGCTGGCCCATTTTGCCGAAACGCGCCGAGCGAGAGCTGGCCCACATTGCGGGTTCATCCGAAATCCATGCGTGAGCGGAGATGTTGTGTGTGGTTTTTTTTTTGAGTGTGGTGATATGGGTGGGAGTGGCTGTTTACGAGATGATGGGTGAGTAGAGTTGTGATTGAGATTGGTTATTGATGTACGTGCGGATTTGTATAGAGGTGATTACTTTCTTATTGTACGGTATCTAGCGAGTTTTGATTCTTTATTTTTCTCGAGCTCCTTCCGCATTCTATATTCTTCACTTTTTAGAAGGGTTTAATAAGTTACATCACTTTTTTACATAAGTCACGAAATTTTGAGAAAAAAATTCTTGCACACTGATTAACCGTCGGTTAACTTAGAAGCACTTCTTTCTCACTCGACAGTCACTTAAAATATCACCTCACGGCAATCAGCTCAGCGAGCGAATCCGTGTCGAGCCGCCGCATCTAAACTTGTCAGCTAATTTTCCAGATAAAAACTAGCGCAAGAAAAAACGGTAAACCAGCGGACACCGTATCCCGTCCCACACTTTACCAGCACTACACTCCATCATACCTCCAACTATCCAGCAAAGCCAACATCAACTACCTCTCACACTAGCAAGAAAGCTAATATCACGAGATTTAGAAAATTTCGAAGCAGCGCACGTTGCTCTCTCCGCAGGCGCGATAAAGAAGGGGCCAGCTCACTCATACACAGCAAAGGTACATACGCGCGTGTAAACGCATCGCACAGAAGAGAGAGAGAGAGAGGAGCGCGCGGAGTGGGAGCTGACTTTCCAGAGAATGGAATGCGTGCGTAATACGTTTTCAGGGCCGGCCGATCAACCGCACTGATATCCGATAGGTTTGCCAGCTAGTCTCGGCCTTCGCTCACCTATCTATTTGCGCTCTTCCCGCACTTGCTTTGTGACTCTACTGTGGGGAAGAGTCGGCGAAACAGATGGACGAACACTGCACTGTACACTGCACCAACCTGCGCGAGAAGTCGAAAAATCACGTCGCGCAGCGCGCGGGCCCTGACTATATGGCGTCGGAGCCAGTCCGCGAGTCTTGGAGAAATTCGCGGGGAAAAGTCCAGCCTCGAGAGCTGCTCTGCACAATGGGGAAAGTGGGGCTCTCTCTCTGTATATACGCGAACGCGAATGCGTATGGGTATATGTATATGTGTGTATACGCGAGCGTAAGAGAGCGAGAAAGGCGCGCGACGTACTATACGGCACTACTGCAGAGAGCGGGGCCCGCCGCAGTGATTGAGAAAAAGAGAGAGGCCCGCGCGAGCAGTGAGAAAATCCGTAAGCATGGGGCCCAACATGGCGCTGGTGAGCGCTCCCCGCTAGACGTGCAGTTGTATATGGGAGGTTTTGCGAGTGGAGATGAGTTTTTCGGAGCAGGAGGGCTGGTGCGTGCGGTTGCTAATTTATGGAGGCTCGTTAGGGGTTTTTGGGGGGATGCTGGGATTTTTGATTGTTGGGTGAGTTATGGGGCTGTATAGTCGTTATGAGATTGAGGATTAGGTGCTTCTGGTTTTTGGGTGTCGGTGAAGATTTGCCGAGATTTTTGGAGTCGGTGTGATGGGGACAGGTTATCCGGGAAATCTTGTTGGAATTAATAGATTTTTAATTGAGATTGTGATGCTTCTATTACTTCTCGGAATTAATTTAAATATATTTACATGGAATTTACATTTTTAAATATGCGTAGGTGAGGATGAGGCACTCTTTTTGATTTTTATCTTTTTTTACCTATTATTACAATTTATAAGCAATGACATTTAACAAGTATAAATTGAATATCAAAAACAAAATCTTAATCAATAAAATTTCAATATTACAGAAATAAAATATCGTTATAACAATAGATAAAAATTTAATTTCAATTCTAGAAGATTCATTTTGTTCCATGAATAATTTTATTGGAATACTGAACAATATAAAACATAAAAAGTTGAAAAGTTACTTCTCATGTAAAAAACAATTTAATACAACTTTGCCAATTTTTATAATTTTTAAAATTTTTACATTAGTAGAAATGGAGAGAATTTATCTTTAAATATGTGTTTTCATAGAACATTACTGATAAGTGGAATAATTAAAAATTTCAAATGAAATTCAAACTTTTACCATGCTAAAAAGTTACAGAAAGTTTAGTAAGTCAATAATGATAATCAGATTCAAGCGCTTTTTGTAGACAATACTTATTCTTTAACTTTTTTCCCTTATCAATAATTATTTTAAAAACCGCATTACGCATAAACGATACTTGATGTTTAAATCGTTTAGAAAACTTGAAATATTTACAAGTAGCGCAAAGATGAAAACTCGATTGGAAAGTCAGCTAAGCAAGTAGCCGCAAAAAACAATATTTTCTTCTAGCAGCCAAACCCCATCGACTCCAAACTGCGAGATTTAAAAGGATAGAAAAGCAGGAGTAAGTATAGGGTCCAGCTGCGAAAAGGCAGGCAGGTATAGAAAAGCAGAAGACCTGACAGCTCGAGTAGCTATATATATTCCCGGCAGGGCGTCACAAAGTGATACAATAGAGAAGTACCAGGTGCATCGGTCGGCGAGTCTTTAAAGCTGCCCCCGTCTACCTGATGTTGCGCCGGCAGGGAAAAAAAAATCTTGAAATTCCTATGAGGACAGTGCGTTGGCGCTCACCGGAAGTTACATGCCGGCGGTGCAGGCGACCTTGCCCTTTATGCTGTGTGCATCGTTCCGCTCTTTTTTTTTTTCAGTTTCGACCTTGCGTTATGCACTTTAAGGAGTGGTTTTTTTTAGTGTCAGTTGTAGGCAACAGTATTTTGCAAAGTTTGATAAATTTATACTATTGATATGTCTTATTAGTATTATTACACGAGACATTTTTGAAATGGTGAAAATAAATTTGAAAATCCAGTAAAATGTAATTAAAAAAAAAAATTCAAAAAATTATCTAAAACAGAAACAGTTATTTATTAAATAAAACACTTGTGACCCAAGTACAGTGTTATGTAGGACATCGGTGTTTGGTACAAGTTCTCAAGTTCTTAAAAGTGTCCCAATTTGTTCGCAATTTTTAATATTTTTTTTTCATAAGAGACAAGTAAATGGATACATACAACATATCACTTTGTAAAATCATCCGTCCAGTTACAACAGACCGCATAAAACATGAAATCAATTTCGTTTTCATCCTTTCGCGCTCGACTTATTTTAAAAACAAATCAATAAGAAAGCCCAAAGCTATATACCAAAATCCAGGCAAAAACCCGATGCTCCGCAACACTAGCACCATCTCTCGCCGCTCACCTCAACCCACTCCAGCAGAAACCACCTTACTCTCAAACGATAAAAAAACCACCTCCACCAAACATAGCCCTTCTCTCAACTGATGTCGCTGCGAGGTCCGCAAGCATCCCGAGAGCAGCGCACGCACACAGCCCGCAGTGAAAACGCGCTCAGCCGCCCTCCTCGTCGGCATTATGTCACCCTACCGGAGCGAGCAAGTCAACTTTCGCGACAGCAGCCGGAGGACACCTCAACTCGCTGTCATGTCGCCGCGCCACGAGCTTATCATCCCCATCCTCGAGGTAAGCCAACACCATAGCTCTCCCATGCAGCCGCGCTCGGCTTCTTCGCTTTTCTCGAAAGCTCCGAAACGCTGTCTCTTTGGGAAAGTGTTGCGCGCTGCAGGTATATACGCTGCAGGGCGCGTATATAGCACGTGCGAAGTTAGTTTCGGCCGCGCGTGGGTTTATTTTTGGCGGATTTACGAGGGGCTGGAGGGCATCGATTTTGTTTCGCTATTTATGCGGATGGGGAAATTTGTTTTGTCGGCGACAGTCGGTCTGCGTTTGACGCGCCTTATCGATCCGAGGCTGGTAGAGTGTGTACTTCGCGGCTTTCTTGGCTCGCCGCACCGTCCGCTTTGAGTGTATGTATACCTGTGAGTGTGCCCTGTGTTTTGTGCTTGCACCTTGTTTTTTCCTCTTTGCTTTATTGCTTTAGGATTGTCTGATGTCAACTGTTGATGGATGGATATAGGGTGATAGGAGTGATGTTAAATAGACCGGATGGAAGTTGGATTTTACAGTTTTTTTTTTTTTTATAGCGAATTATTGATTATAATAATCTGAGTAGAAATTTTGGAAATTGAAGATTAGTGTTTATGTTTACATAAAAGCTCTTTACACGTGCCGTTTTGATAGGTACTCGGGCAAAGATAAAGTTCCTAATTGTTGTGATGATCTGATTAAAGATCTGTACATATATCTATCACTTCAGTGACTTTCAAATAATCAATGCTTTACAATTAAAAACAAATTTTAATCCAATTAATCGCGCAATCAGCAGTTTCAATCTTGTAAGCAAATATTTATTTCCCGGAAACATGCTAAATTTTCTATTTTTTCTTAAATTTCACTTTTCGAAGAGTTTTTATATATTTAGCATTAATTTGATTAAATCAAAACATTTTCTGCCTTTGATATAATCTTACTGCTTCTAAAACTCGAAATTTTCACTTTCAAAGTAGATGACAAATTATTAATGATTTTCATGCAATTCAAAACTGAACAGGAAAGGGCAAGTTTTCATTTCATAACTCAACTGACGAAATTCGCAATTTCAAAAATAAATAAACTTTTCATGAATGACCGCATCTTCGGCTACAGCTCATCACGCAACTATTTGCGAACCGAACGGCAAAAATTAAATTTACGACTTTATCGCATTATTTAAAACGGTTCTCCAAAATTAGCGCAGTCTTCATTAATTAAAGCAATATTTCATGAGCAGGAACCCGGCCGTAATATTAAGCATGCTTAATTTTCTCAATGTCACTTAACCGCACGCTCGGCTAAATTGCGTCATAATTAAAAATTTTAAGTCCCTCGCCTGCCAAGTGAATTACCTACTTGTCCGTCTGTGTTTATTTGCCCGAAACCGTCGCCGATGTTTACCTAATGTTAGATAATAACGGCAAATTAATGCATCCGATGCTCGAATAGTAGAACTTTCGGAGGACACTGTTGTCGTCCGTGAATTTAGAGCGCAATAAATAGGAAGATGCGGTCGTAGTGACTTGGCCAACGGCGTATATTTTGAAGGAATGTGGATCGGTTTAAAGTTTGCAATAAAACGGACATTAAGAATGTCGATGTAGTATAATAGTTTGGATAAAGCTACATCACTGAAATTTTGATTTTTGAAGAGCTGAAATTGCAAGTTTTGTTCAATCTTTCGTTGATTTTACTTTTATGAAGAGAAAAATCTATGACGGCATAGTTTTTCGAATTCAAGTTTTTTAAGAATTCTAATGTATGTAGGTTTTTTGAATTGAAAAATATGCTTCTCGCGATAATACCTGTGTATATGCGTGAATGTTATAAAATTCTTTTACCTCTTGAACTCGTTTATTGTACACGATACAATGTAACCAGTATAATAAGACTAATTTAACACAAAACTTATTAAATTTTGAAGTCAATCGAATAATATAAACTACTTATTAAATCAAAAATATATTTTTAAGTTTTTGAAAATTGAAACAGACTTTAATATTTACATGATTTATACAGAAGCAATATGTATATATTTTAAAAGTATTTTCATAATTAATTGTCTAATTATTTATAAAAGAATTTAATGAATAAAATTTGCTATGTCCGAATCTAAGATCAAATTACTCTATCGACCATAAAAATAGAAAAAATGTTCAAAAATCCTTTAATTTTCTAAAAATACGATAAAAAACGAGTCAAATCGCTCTCTGAGAAAACTTCCTGCTAAAGCAATTAGTAACGATTTTGAAAACAATGTCTACAAACGATTTATGTTAACAAAATTATGAATTCAATCTAATAAATATTCCCAGGGAAAAAAATATAAACGAACAGGAAAATTTGTTGATCGTTTAGCGAGAAACAATTTGAATAGAGCCTCTATCCTCAACACACAGACAAACGGTCAAGCCTTTGAATTTATAAAGATCCTCTCGTCAGTGGACGGTCAAACCGGTTATTTATAAGTTCGTCCGAATTGAAAATAGATGTTCTCTCTTACAATCGGCTAATCTCGACCGCCTTTAATAAAGAGCTTTCATAAATAATGATTTATCTCGTCTCGGTGCGCTGGCTGAAATGTTTGCGATTGAAGCAGGCTGACTAATACCTATATACACGGTCCTCTATAAAGCAGAAAAAAAATGCTAGCAGCGTAGCTGACGCAATCGTCAAATCGTAAGCAATGGTAATTGAGCTCATTCTTAAGTCAAACGAACAATTAATATGATCGATTATTCGTCATCGAGGCTGTGGAAGCTGCCAGGAGGAATTGATAAAAAGTTTTTTGATATATATATATCGGGATTCTCCGACGTCCATTGATGATTGAAGGGGAGCTGGATGTGGACAAAAATATGTACGATTGTAACATGAGAGCATTGCGATAAAATTTATGTAATAGCGGCTATTGTTTACTAACATTATTATTAATCTTGGATCTAACGGAAGGAGGATAATCAATTAAAAAGTGTTTGCTTGGGTCGATTTAATTATTGTTTGCGGATGGAGTTTAATGAATTTTTTTATCTAGGAAACTTTCTAGTAGTTTATATAGATATAAGTGGGTTTGTAACGAACTGAGAAAATATTCTATAAACTATGCCGACAGCCAATTTAGCTCTGAATTTTTAATAAACAAAATTGAATTAATGACTATAGTCACGTCATAATTTTGTGCGGTAACTTGTTAAAACAATAAAAGTATCCGCAAATTACTAGGTGACGAATACATTCAAACCTAGTAAAATGAAAAAATTCCGCTGTAAAATGGATTTCACATTAAACAAGCATTTAGAGCGAAGGTTTATTCCTAGCAATTCCTCACCTTAACTATTAAAAAAAATCGAACGCAGTATGCGTATATGCACTGCTGCCCATACCAGCTCTTTATAATTCTCCGTGAAGTTCATTTCAAGTTCAGTCTTGAAAAAAGCGCCCAAGTTTTTACGTTTCTGGGAAAAATCAGGAATCTAAAGCTAGCGATTTTTTTTTTGCTTTATATAGGTACGTATGTATCAAGGCACATTATTCACGGCAGACTATAACGCGAATAACAGTTATGCTTTAATCGAAATCGGTTTTTCCTTTTGATTTTTGCAGGGAATCCGGCTCGATTATTGAGCTTGTCGAGTGACAGGATTTACCGATGCTAATTGTCTTTTATCGATTTTTGCCAAGGTAAAATAAGGAAAGAATTTTTAAATAACTCGTTTGGTTTATAAATATGAAAATTTTAATATTCGCATCAAATTCAATGTATCTTTATACGTTTTAAACAACGTGTATTAGTCGCTTTTGATTAACGTATCGACAATTTTGCTTTTAATAAACTTAGATACATTGAATTTAATTTGTAAACATTTAACGCGCATGCAGCCACACGCACGGACGCGACCACTTCATTTTCATATCATTTCGGGATAATATTGATTTATTGACTCCGGCCACGGGGCAGACGGGCTTGATTTCTTTTTTATCTAGATCCGATTTCGTAAGAGAATTACTCACGCTTATAAAGCCCTGCAGGAAAACCAGAGCCCCCGCGTTTAAAAATAATAATTATCCGCGAGCTACATAACCACGCGATAAGCCAAACAAGCGAGAAAATAATAATCCAAAACTCTCCTCCCCCATTATTCCAATCAGCCTCGACCTTCGATCGAAAAGAAAAAAAATGGAAAAAAAGCTCTAATTTCGGAACGAGATGCGAAGGTCCGGCAAATCGATAGACAATTAATAGAGACGGCGCGACGTCGGATTCCCCGCGTTTTATCCGCGCGGAAGACGCTATATATCACGCTAGACGGCGCCTATCGATCGTCTCGAGCCTCAGCGGCCAGCGCGTCTGTGTATATTGTACAGTCACCGATTCGAAAAAGCGAAAACACGCTCCCCATTTTTTAGCCGATTGATCTTCTAGACTATGCATATATAGACCTTTCTCAAGGCGACTCTGAAATAACAAGCCGAAGAAAACGAAGGGGGGAAAACTCGCCGGACAAAGTAGCAATTAGGGTAATGTCGAAATTGGTTATATGGCTCAGAAAATTTTTCTCCCTGGGAAATTATAGTTTTTCGCCGCGTCTCGTTTAAATGGCGAGCGCAGGAAATTATTATCTCTCGCTCGGCTCACCGCAAGAGAGGAAATAACGCGCCGGAGGTGAAAGAAATAATCTGCGCGCGAGTATATGTATAGGCGAGGAATGAATCGCGGGAATCGACGATAAACCGCATATTCGCTCGAAGAGGCGAAGCCAATATTTACGAGCTGCTGAAATACAATAGCGCGGAGTAGCATAGATTTCTCGGGCTAAATCGATCACGATCAAGATCGAATTGGTAATGCGAGCGCGTCCGGATTATTTTTTCAGTTTTCCTTTTTTAACGACGCGGTGGACGGTTCCGTGTTAGTGTTTTTCCTGCTTTTACTTCTGTTACGCGCTCTCTGGGATATTGTGGATCTGGTGGTTGAGTGGAGAACCGCGAGCTGGTTGCGGGTAATGTGGAGGGAATTGCCGCTTGTGATTTGCGTGTCAATTGTAATTGAGGATGCTGATTACTTTTTGAATTGTCATGTATAATTTTTATAGAAGTTTATGTTGTCTAAATAAATATCAGCGATTTTGACGTTTTTTAAAATACAAAGGGATTCCATTTTCAAATTACTAAAGTAAAGTACAATCACTGTGAATTTACTTTGAAAAAAACAAATTTTGTATACCTTTTTGGAGTTTTACTTGTTACAATTTAATTTACACTACACGATGAAGGAAACTGTGTGCCTAAAAAAAAGATTTGTGCGAGGATTTCGAGGATTTCATATTTAAAAATTAACTCTACTGGTAGTAACCAACCTTGGTAGTAACCAAGGCCAATTAAAATGGACCTTTTACAAAGCTATCCTCACGTTATTGCATCGAAAAATTATATCTCTTTAATTGACAATAAGGTTACAAATAATAGTGTCTCAAAAACTTGAGTGAAATTTGATGAAACTAGAGAAAAAAGCTTTAATTGAGGCTTTTATTTATTAGAAAACTTTTGACTAATTGATGTTTTCTAACAAACGGAAGCTTAATCTTTTTATATGTATCATCAAATTTCCCTCTAGTTCAATAACACAAATATTTTGCAATGTTGTAGTCAATAAAATAGACATCGTTTTCCAACAATAATAATGTATTCAAGGATGCATCTCAGGTACATAACGACGTATGTTCCATTTTTAGGGTCAGAAATCTATCTTTAAAACATCGTTCAAATCTGTATTCAAAACTCTATATGGCACAAAATGTGAAACCTACTTGCAAAAGTATTTTTACTATTTTATTATCTAAAATAATACTATAAATTATTTAAAATATATTTTATATTTACAATACAATAATCAAAAAATTTTCTTTATATTTTTCTCAATAATATTAGAAAGTATACATTCAGTTAACACAGATACTACTCGTGTTCTAATTTTAAAACGCTTTATTCATCAATAATTATTAAAATTCAATTTAAAACTATACGTCAGACCTCAAAAATAAACAATTTGGAAAATTCCAAACTGCACCAAAATGACTAATAACCAAACGAGCCTCACAGGTTCGCGGGAGACTCTCAGATTGTTCTAAAAGACGAAACAAGGTTAATCGCGTATGTAAATACGCATTCGTTACGAAAAGAGAAACATTATCAAGACGCGGCGATGTATACTATAGTAAATATGGAAATTTCCAAATAACTTTTTTTTCTGTTAAACCGCTCCGCGTGCAATCATCCGCTGTACTTAATATAACCAACTGCGACTCGCGTTTTGGTCTCGCTGATGTCTGCTAATTTTTTTTAAAGCAAAGATTGATAAGAACCGAACGCTAAGAATATAAAGACGCTTACTTGCTTTAGATAGTCGAAGGCCGTGCAATGAATATAAAAAAAAGAACACTCGATCATCTTTGTCGCACGTGGTATACTTTTAGGGCGGATCGGGTAAATATTGGCGTAGCGCAGACTGTTCTAACATTGTAGTGCTTTATTAGCAATATTTTCTTTGATGAAACAAGATTTAATTACTTTCGCATTAGTCACTCGCGTGACAATAGCAAGAAAGCGCGCTCGGAATTACATTATTTTTGCGCGTTTCCGAGATTAACAATAAAAAAAGCCGAGGCAGATAGGCTTTGTCTAATCATCGGCGGATGCATCGATGACATACATATGTGAAACCGGTCAGTTCCTGATGATAGATTCCTATTGTTACAAATACGAGACTCGAATTTACGTTTTCTCGTGTTAGTTTAACTCTCGATTCTTCATATTTACTCGAAAAACCATTCATTCACTGCCACACGAAGCCTATATAAGCACTCCACTATTTGAACTAAGATATCAAACGCGATATATTTAAAAACGCTTACATAATCCGCGATGTTCTAACGCTCTACAGTGTATAAAAAAAAAGAAAAATAAAAAAAAAAATAAAAACTATATTTGCGAGCCGAGAATATGAATCAGAGCGAGAATCTATTATTGAAAAGAAAAAAGCCGATTGTGCCGCTCTCGCATTGCGCAACAATGCAACATAGTCAGCGTATAGGCCAGCTCAACATCCCCGAAAACTATTAATACACTTCTGCCGCACGCGATTCCTACATTTATTTTTCGCCGGAGGCCAGTATTTTGCATTTCAACGAATTTTAAGAGCCCGCCACAACGTAATTAAAGAATAGGTGGATGCACCACGCGAATATCTAGAGCAAAGGTGATCAAACTGCGAGTTCAGTCACCGTTCGCCGGGATTCCGGCTCCTACGTGGGCGGCTCGTCATTTTCCCCTGTTTATTTACGTTTTCGCACGCGCGTTTAATTGTTTGCTGTCTGTATAGAATATCCAGCTGTTTATCTTATCTCTGATCGCGCTGATGTTTTGAACAAGGCCTTTTATATATATACTTAAGAGAATTTCGCTTGAGGCGCTGGTTTCTGGAGCCAAGGGTTTTTCCCGGCATGGAAACAGCCCTGGCAGAGTCACCCTTATTCCCAGCGTTCAATAATCACTTACACATTATTTTTCATGCTAATTCATCGGGGGCATTCCCCTCGATCCAGGAAATCCAATACTCGTGAAATGCAACCTGCCAACATTGTAAAACCGCTATGTCAACCACACGCCATTCAATCTATAAAAGCGCGTCCGCAAACTGTCACGCCATTGTCAATTAATAAAACCCGCACGCTAACATAAAAAAATCCATTAAAAAAATAACAAACAAAAAGAGCAAGCACCGCGGCAGTGTAACGCAATGATGCAATTATCCGCGCTCTTCTAAAAGCGATAATAGAGCCGGCCGCGCCGGCAACGAGTCAGATCAGACGAGAGAGCGCGTGTATTTCGGGCACGTGTGTGCCACACGAGACGCGCTCCAAGCCTAAACAGTCGTAATTCGCTCGGCGATTTCGTTGGGGCCTCCACTTGAACATGACGAGGCTATACTCATATATATAGCTATATGCATATACATATAGCTCTCGGGCGCCGTGTCGGGTAGGTTTACGTGCGCGCGCTCGCTGTGACGTAGCTCTCTGGCAGGCCGCAAGTAGTAGTAGTACTACAACACGGAGCGCGCGCCGCCGCTGCCAGTCAGTAGACCGGCGGGTTTCCGAGCGCGTGGATCGCTTGTAATACTTGCTCGCTCGCGATTATACCACCTCGCCGGTGTCTTTCCTAACGCGTTTCTCTTGACGATATTTTTTTTTATACGCTTTTTATCGTTTTTTTCCGACAGTTTAGTTTTTATTTTTATTTATACTAAGTTTTTGTATTTGAGCGTTGATTTAAGTTTGACGAAAGTTCGCGAGTGCGATCGTAATTCACTGTCAACACGAGGAGCAATATAGCGGCGAGCATCAGAGGTACTGTGTCATTGCCATTCAAATCTATTCTTTTCGTAATATCACACGATACCCCCGATTAGACGCGTCTAGACGCGCTGACTTTCTCAAGCTGGTATATAGCGAGACGCAATATACTTGGAATATAATTTTAATCTCGTTGTAACTCGATAGTTAATGCGTTTATCTAGATAAAGTGCAGAGGGATAATAGTGCCGGTGCGAGAGTAGAGTAGCAAAGGGAGCGAAAAATGATCGGAGGTAAGAAAGTGTATATGGTTACAAGTGAGTAATTATTATACGCGGACGCGGGCTTTCGCGCGCGAGTGTCTGTAATTAATACTCCGAGTGCGGCTGTAATGTGAAAGGTGGAAAAAATTATCGGCTTTCTAGATTCTGTAGACTGTCAATGCTGACTCTATCGTAATTTTTAAAAAAAAGAGGAATGTTATAACGTTGCAGTAAGAATATTAGAAGGATTTCAAGTTAGTTCGGAAACGTTTGATTTCTCGCTAAAACCCAAAAAAATAATCGGTGTCACTAAAAGGAAACACTCGTCCGCGAAATTTCAGCCTCATCGACTTTCAAATTTGGAGGCCGAACGAAAGCTGCATAAACGCGCCACCCGCAATCTTACGTACCAAAGGGAGGACAAACTCGCGAAGCGCGCAGGGACGACTGTAATAAAAATAAACCTCTCCCATTACGTAACGAACCTTGCCAACCAAAAAATCAGCCGCTCCGCCTCACCCATTCAAAATCCCACCCGAAAAACCCGCACCTCCCATTCAGCTCCAAAATGAAACCCGGAGATAAAAGCGACACCCCATGACAAGTGCGCCATCATCCTGCGCTCTCTCAGCGAGGCTGCGCGCGCCTCTCACTTCCGCGATCGGTTCCGCGAGTGCATTGCCACGCGCATCCGTTTCCAGCTCTCCACTTATTTAAAAAAAAACTCCTTAAAAAAAAAAAAAAAAAATCAGCTGGAATGAATAAAAGCGATAAGAGCCGAAGGTATTCGGCGAGGAGAGATGCGCGAACGGGTTTTTTGGGCGGCAGCCCGAGAGAGAGAGTGGAGCCTGCGCAGAGAGCTCTCCCTGCTGCACACAGACACTCGTGCGGCTATGTATGTACGGCTGTGTAGGTGCGAGGCCGTCTGACGTTATTATTTATCGAGCGGCGTTATAAGCGAGCCGTGACCCGAGCCGGCTCTCTCGGCTGCATCACGAGCTAGTAGCACGCGACTCGCTGCTTCATTAATAAGCGAGCCTCTGCTCCGTGTGTGGATATAACCACTAGATTTCGCCGAGAAGGTGCATAACCGCGTTTTTCAGAGTTGGACTTTTGGGCATAATACGCGTGGATATGTGGGAGGTGAGATGCAGGAGAGCTCAAGGCCGCTCGGTGCACACGCACATGTGCTGCGTATGCAGATAAGAGCGCATGTCCGCCCTCTTCAGGGTAATATATTTGAGAGTTTATCGCCGGCGGGTTGTGTGTCATGTGTCTTTTTTTAAGTATGACGGGATGGGGAAAGGGTTGCTTCGTTGCGGGAGAGATGATTTAGCGGAATTTTAAAGGCGGCGCGGTTTTTGATTAGCTTGATGCCTGAGGAGTCCGGTGGACTTTGTTGATGTGTATGATTGTGCGTAACATGTGTCAACGGTGCAGTCGTGAACGATAAGATTCTTGAAAAATTAATCTTGATAATTTTTTTTTAACCGTTTTGCTATGTGTGAGTACAATTTACATCTCTATCAGTGATAAATTCATACTTTGTGGAAAGTTTTGCGCTTGAATAAGTAATAAGTATTACTTTTATCGGAAGATGAGTTTGAGAGATCGATGCTTTTTTCGGTTCGTTAGATTATTATGCGCATGCGATCTCGTACAAATTGGAAGATTGACACTATGTAAGGAGATAAAATGTTGCGTCATGCTCGAAAAATTTTACATCTTACGTATAATTAGCGCCAATCTTGAGGAAAAGATTAAATTACATTTTTGATAATGTTATATATAGGTCTATTAAAAAAGTATACTATCAGGATAGGTCAGATTTGAAAGTTAATAATTTGTTCTTTTTTTATAAAAGAATAAATTTTCCGCTATTTAAATGGTATTCTGAGAGTATATTTCCAAAGAATCATACTTTTTTAACGTTAGAGAATTATGAGTTCGTTTTTTGTTAATGCTGAATTGACGTCATTTCTTATTCAATGTATTTAAAAGCTCAATTTAATGCAATGTATTTTTAAACTTTATTTTAATGCTAATAATATATTATATTATTATCCATTCTTCTTGAAACATCTCAATATGAACCTGGTAGTTTTTCGAACGATATGATTCACTGAACTTACTCACGCGCAAATATAACATGGTCAAACATTGCAAAGCTCTATCTTTTTTTAAAATTGCATAAAAACTACTAAGATAGCACACAGTGATTTATTACCATCCACTAATGGATTGATATTCGCATAAAAGAGTTTTCCTTTTACAATCAATTCATTAGGGTCATAGTTTCAACAGATAGCAAGTGACGCGGGACTTACTTAGCTACCTGTTCCGCGCGCGCGCGCGTGAGAGGGTCTAAAAAAACTTGCCCGCGAGAAACGCTCGATGTCTTTTTTTGTTCTTTGCACCTTGAAGAATCGCTTCAATTTTTCAAGACCATTTAAAGACAAACGTTTCACTGTATCACCCCGGGGGCATTAGATACACACCAACATTTTTATCCATGTTACCGTCAACGTGACGGAAAGATTACATCTTTCCGCGCTCATTAATCAACGTCTTGCAACTCATTGTTTTTAACAACAGAAAATTTTGCCTTTGCAAAAAGCCATTTGCAAATACGTTGCTTCCCGCAGTAAAAATTTTTTCCACCCATTTGTGCAGTATTAGGAGCGCCGTAAAATCCGTAATTACAGCGCGATGCAAAGCCGGTAATAAAAGCACTCGCAAGAACTACGACGTTCGAATTACCATAAATAGCACCGCTGCATTCGTCAGCGTGTAGTTAAAAATTTCGAACAATCATGTCGAATTATAACCACGCCGGATAAAAGCCAACAAAAAAGCCACTTTACCTGCCTCTTATCATTATGTCATCGTTGGCAAAAGTGATAAATTTTTATTCGCCGGCGGACGGCTCGATTCTAGAAAACTACGATAACATGTTTCCGATAAAAACTCGCCGGCTATTATCTCGATCCGAAGCTCCAATTGCCAAGTGCATCGCACAATAATGGGTAATAAGCGCGCGCTCGTTACCTTGTTTTTTTTTTCTTTTTGCGCTAACCGCGCGCGCGCACCTGCATTCATTGAAGTATCTCGAAGGTCGCGCGGCTCCTTTCACTTTTTTACAATAGCCGTACCATCGGTTTAATGGTCCGAGTGATCACGCGCCGCGGAGAGGAAAAAAAATGATCCATTTCAAGGCGGCGCGTGCGACAATAGGCGTGCAAGAGCGCTTAGAAAAATTTGCATTTTCTTTAGGTTTTTTTAACGAGCGCGCGTTTTCACGAATCGATAAGAGCCCGCGCGCATTCCTGCTTAGTCAGAGCGACTGGCCGGCTTTTCCTGCCGTCTCATCCGACGTTGCGTCAGTGGGTAACCTGTTCGAGATGAGTTTTGAGTTATGCTGGTTTTATTTTGGGTTTGTACCTGGTAGTGTGTATGCATTGTCTGGCGATGGCTTTTGCTCTCCCTGAGCTGTATTCTGTTAGCTTGGGTAATAATTTTTGTAGTTTTTGAGTTTGGAGCAAGAGCTTCAAATAGTGTAAGTTGTAGTAAGCAAAATAATATTGTTTAATTTTTTTATCTATTAATAAATAAAAATCAGTTTTTTTTTTGTCGGAAATTGAGTTATTATAATTTTAAATCAATGAACAGTAGAATGATTTTGATAAGTGCATTTAAAAGCTTATTTCAAACTCATTAAGACGATATATGAAATATAAGATTTTTAATAATTTTAGAAAATTCTTAATAGATAATTTGTAAAAAAAAATAATTTATCAATAGCGTATTAATTTCAATTAATTTTATAAAATATTTTATTAAAAGAATGTGTATAGTTCAGAATCAAGAATATGTAGAAATTTTTTCAGATTATGAACAAATGATTTTTTTATTTATTTTTCTGATTGTCACCTATGTATTAATGTATACTGTATATATATTTACTTAATTATGACTTGTATATTGATTTCTGAGAACTATACATTGAATAAACGAGATATACTGTTGTTTATGTATACATCATTTACGTATTGCCCACCTGAATCTGAAGATGTCATTGACGTGAGCTTATATTCATAAATATTTATGAATGATAGTTCTATACTATACTTAATGGAGAAATTTCAGTATTTTTTAAAAAATTTTATGTTATCTACTCAATTGAGTACCTGGAATTTTCATTTACTTGCGAAAAATAAACTGCTTAACACAATTAAAATAATTGAGTAAAATTATCATATGGTATGTACAACAAAGATATAAAAAATGTAAAAATCAGAAAAATAGGTAAAATAAATTGTTTATTTTTCTCATAATCTAGGAACTAAACTAAAAATTTCCTTTTAATCAATTATTTAATAACCTTATTTTTGCACAGTATTAATTACTGAACAGTTATTTTTAGGAAAGATCTGTTATAATTTTTTTTAAAAGTTATTAAAAATGTATTATGTATCATTTTAAAGATTATAAAATTAGCTTTCTAATATCTTTTTAGCAATAGTAATAAATTGACATAATTCAAATTCCAACGAGGAGAAAAGCCCTTTCTTTAATAGCTCGATTAAAAAGTAGAAACTATAATTGTGCTTATCACAACTTATGTCACACAAAATGCATAACTTATGCAACACGCTCTACAACTCCAGCAAACTTTACTACCGTATTTAGCTCAGAATGACCAAAAGCCATTGACGGCCAGTGTACTTCACTGGATTTCGCTCGATTAACAAACTCTTCAAGCACGTATATACACACATAGATTTGCGCTCGGTCGCGAAGCTATTGTAAATAAAGGGTAAATCCGCTTCCGAGAGTGCCTGACTTTATCGAACCCCAGATAAGATCTATACACACCGGCGATTACAGCTCGGCAGAGCAACGATGACTAATAATAATATTATTGATCTATGAGCATGTCTCGTTTGTGCTTGCAGAAAGAAACGTTCCCTATAACTCATCTGATCGGGGGAAAGAAGAGAAAAGGCTCAGCGACATAAAGCCGCTATCCTGTAACTGCGCATGAAAGCCAAAGCCGGATATATGCAGCAGACGTAAAAGCGCACATTGTTGAACAATGCAGCGTCAAGAAGACGAGCGATTCGCGGATGTTTACAAGGACGTTGTGATAATAGGTAACAACTCTTCTCTTTTTCTCGCTCTCTGTATCTCTTCGTTTAAAAAGGCTGTGTATATGTAAGATGACGCCGATGTTACTTCTTCCTAGTGGCTTTCAAGTGGCTCGAGTTTACAAGATTGATATAGCTCTAGCCGCTATTTGTGAGAGCTGCTTTTCGCAACAGTCTAATAATAACAGATACCAATTAGTTAAACGATACCAATGACTTTTTTTTATTATGGATAATTTGAAAATTTATTGCTGCCAGGGATGAAGCGCCGCTTGGAAATACACAGTTTAAAGTCGTATAAATGTTTTATCAAAACGATTACATTTCATTAAGTTGATATAGTGATACTTTCTTAATTTCTTTTAATAACAATGACAACTGAAATTATGCCGGTCATCGCTGCTGGTAATACGAACCTAATTACGGGCACATCAATAAATTAAATTGCTGATGAAACTATATCAACTAACTTACCATTCGCGTGTCCACAGCCATTAGAAACCTACCTACCCCCTCAAACCACCAAAAACCCCAATAACAAATAAAATAAAACAGCATACTTCCTTCAGGAAATGGACCAAGCGGCATCTGCCTGTCGTACCTGCTCGCCGGCAACTGGCCCCACTACACCGGCGACGCGCACCTCGGCGACGACATGCTTACCGCTCGGCTGCGCTACTGCGTCGCCACGCAGACGACAAAACCGGCAGCCACCTCATCCTGCTGCTCCTGTCAGGATCTCAGGCATAAGGACGAGGAGAACGACAGTCACTGTTTCGCCAATTTCTCGAGCCGCGAGGACCTCGAGTGCCTGGCGACTGGGCTGGAGGGCAGGAATAACGGCAAGCCGCTGTCCCTGCTCATGGACCAGCTGCAGCATCCCTGCCTGGACTCGGGCCTGGACCTGCCCTCGCTGCTCGACTGGAAGTCGCCCGAGGAGCATCAGAGGCATAAACCGATCGAGCACGTCGTGCTGGGCAAGGGACCTCCCGGCGGCGCTTGGCATGTTAGTACATGTTTTTTTTCTTTATACTGTTTTTATGTTAGAATTTGTTTCTTTACTTAGTTTTATTGGATTTTTATGACAGCTGATACAATTTTTTTTTTCTTTATTCGTTTATTCAAAGAATTTCTTTCGCAGTATGAAGATGTTAAAATAGATTTATACTTATTCAACTTTATAAAATATTTACTAAATTAACAATCAACTAATTGTTAATTTATAAAATATTTATTTATAGTCATATCAAATTAACGTTTGAATAAATTTTAATCGTGTAAGATATATTTATGGCGAAATGCTTCTTAAAATTCATTGAATAAAAAACCTAGAATGATTTTTATTTTATCATCTCCAGACACTGGATCCAAACGTCTTGACGATAAGCCTAAACCGGTGGATGTCGCTGCCGGGCCTTGACCTCAGGCACTGGGAGCTAAATCTCGATAATGACGAGAAGAAGCAGAAGCTGCCGTATTTCAGCGAAGAAACGGAAATCGGCAAAAATTACAATTCAACTCGAGTGCCAATTGGCACTGTAGCTGCCTATTACAAAGACTACGTTGTGAAACAGGGACTGGAAAAGTATTTTCGATGGTGAGTCTCACGATCCGACTTATTTCAAGCAATAAAAGAGTATCAGCGTTACGTTATCTTATTTATACTCTTAAATTTATGTAGCCCAGTTATTTTATTTTTATTGCCTAACCCTACCCTCAACAAACGATAATAAGCATAATTCAAACCTAATTTCAGCGGTACGACTGTAACGTCGGTAAGACCCATCCCGGGTGTACCCAAAGATTCCACGGAATACGGCTGGCTGGTACAAGGCTACGAAAATGAGACGGACCAGCCCTTCCAGTATCGGTGTAAGAAAGTTGTCCTTGCCACCGGCACGACTGACTCGTCAAACCGACTTGGAATTTCCGGAGAGGAGACCTATAACTGGGTAACCCACGACTTCAAGGATTTCGAGAGGAAACTCGACCAGTCGAACAGTCCACTGAGTAAGTCATCAATAGACTTCTCCTCCCATCAAATCTTAATTTTTCGCAATCTAACCATCGCTTTCTCCTGCGTATAGGAAATAGTCTCCAGATCAACGACCAGTACGACAGGGACGAGCTGAAGCCGGGCCTCGAGCCTGTCCTAATAGTCGGCTCAGGCCTGAGCGCAGCTGATGCCATAATGGCAGCTCGCTTCCGAGGCGTCTCGGTACTCCACGTATTTCGGAGCTCCAGGCAGAATGACAAGTCGACGGATCGGAAGAAGAGCCTCGATAAGCTGCAGGGCCTGCCAGCTTCTATGTATCCCGAGTACCACAAGGTCTACGAGATGATGGCTGACAGGGGCAGGAATTATCCACTTTACAAGTCGCTTGCCGATCACGTTGTGGTGGATTTTAGTGTGGGCGTAGACAAATACACGCGCACGAAGACGAGGAAGGTCACGCTCTGCACGCCCCAGGGCCGGCTCGTTTCCTACCGCGTCTCTTTCGCTGCCGTTCTTATTGGTGAGTTTTTCTTCTCGATGTTCGTGGATCTGTTACTTGCTTGCTGAATTTCTAGCTGAAATATTTCGTGTACTCAATAATTAATGCTTATAATTTGTTAATTTCAGGTTCTAAGCCGGATCTGTCTTATCTTCAAAACAGCGGCATTGGCCTGGGCAAAATACCCGACAAACCAATAGACAGTCGATCGAATCAAATCGACGTCGACGTGTTCAGCTACAAAGTCGAGCGGGCCCCGAGAAAAGGACTCTATGCAATTGGACCGTTGGCTGGTGACAACTTCGTACGCTTCATTCTTGGAGGAGCTTTCGGTGTACTATCGGACATTCTCAATGCGCCCGAATGAAATAGCGTCAATCGTAGACGCGCATTGTCATTCTGTGTGAAACGCGACAAACGAGATTCCATGGAACTCTGAGAAATCTCTGTAGAAACTTGCATTATATATACATATTATGTACTTTGCGAATGAACCATCAGCTCCAAATAATGATAATCGTGTTCGGCGAGTATTTTTATATTACTTTTTTTAAAATAAAAAAAGTGCTGATTGTCACTAGGCATTGATGAGCCACCGCGCTAAAAGAGTATTTTAACATGTAAGGAAAACAAATCTATTTGCCTCAGTATCTTTTATATACGCGAAGTTTGGGCCTGCTGTCCAACTGGAGTAAAGTTTAGAGTACGTATTTTTTATGCTGACAGTTTAGGCAATTTAGAGTGCATCACTTCCAGCCTTAAAAAACAAAAAGAAACTCACAAGTGTTGATATGGTTAGGCTACATATTTTTTACCGAACGCAGGACACATTAATCGTGAGAAGTTTTTTTTTTAGTGTAACCGCGGCAAAAAGATACAAAAAAACTAGTTAGTTACATAATTTTGAACAATCTGTGATATGAGGTGCGTTTTCTGTGACACATTTACGCAACGAAGCAAGAATGTATACTATATATCTTCTAGTACGTCTGTATAAAGCAGCATTGTTAAAGCAAACAAACAAAAAATAATAAATAAAAAAGTAGCATAGTCTTGTTACAAAATGTCTTAATTATATATAAAAGAAAAATAAAACATTTGAAATATTTATTATAAGCAAAATCTGACATTGTCTATAATTAAATCCCCTGCACCTCCTATGCCTTTAATTTTGTAGTACACAACAAAAAATTTTTACAATATATAAATTATATGTAACATAAACATTTTTATTTCCATTTAACGTCATCTTTTTAATTACAATTCTTGATATTTTTGTTTAATATTTGTACATGAAGTATATTACATTTAATAGTTTTATATTTTGGTTATTCATGAAAATGTAGGATACTTATATTTATAAGTTTTCATCATAAATTTTTATGATGTAATTCACATTATAGTAAAAGGCGATCACAACAACAATAACAACAAAGTTTCTAAAAAAAAATAGAATGGGAATGATATGATTGTAGTAATTTTTAAGTAGTAGATCAGTCTAAAGTGTCACATAATATTTTAATTAATTATATGAAGTAAGAACGACCAAGGTTACTTTGGTAGTAGTTTACTGTAAAACTATCACATAGAAAAAGATTTTAAAGCATACTATTAATAATTTTTGCAAAGTATATGTTACATGGGTAGTGTGGATTATTTAAAAAATTAATAGTATACCATAAAAATATAAAATTCTAGATAAATTATAATAATTTTAATTTTAAGTATAGCTTCATTAGTATTTTTAATTTTAAATAAACATATATATTGCAAATTGTATATTAATATTTAATATGTAGTGCCGTTGGATAATTTAAAAAACAATTAGATAAAAAAAAGTTTCTATCTTATTAGTTACTGTAAATATATTTATAAATATATTTATTTTCTATTGTAATGTCAATTAGAAAAATTATTTTGACTAGCACTTATTAATATATGGAAATATTTCTTGAAGAAGTGTAGCAAATTTAAAATTATACTTTATATAAGTGGCTATAAAGTTGGAACAACCAAAACTAATTATTATTTTATTTTCTTATTCAAGAAAACGAATTAATAAGTTTAATATAAGCTAAAATTTAAAATGCATAAAAATATAGTCTCATATTAATTTTTAAAACTTTCCATTTAAAAAAAGAAATGTCATATGTATCCTGAGTTTCATGTAACTTCAAGTATAAAATACTTTCATATTTTATATTTATAAAATATAAATATTATTTTATTTCAATTCAGTGTTACGTTGGAACATCCATATGTGAAGCCTATATATTTTAATGTAATTAATATCAACTCAGAAATATTTTTTGCATTAACGTTAACAGTATATACCTACTAACGTTTAGATTAACAATTGAAACTAATTTCCATAAAAATTTAATACCAACAATTTAACTAACTTGTGAATTTTAAAATATAAAATTAAAATAAAACATTTAATCAATTTTTTAATTCTTAAATTATATTGCTTCAATGTATAATACTTACAGAAAGATATTGTTAAAGAATTATTGCACAGAACTCTATAAACATCGAAACTAAAATACTGCCGTAATATGCGATTCTTTCACAAAGTTTAACTGAATTTTACCGTGAACTCTTATTTTTTTTATTATAGATATGACTATTGTTTGTTGTTATATGTTTAGAAAGAAGACAATCTTTTGATTACCTCCTCTAGAGGGGCGCTTGGACTCTACTGATGAGCCCAACCAGGCGTCTCTAGGCGAAACAGGTGCAACTTATATAAAATTTCTAAACATTTTTATTTTCAAAATTTTTCTCCATTTCACCTTAATTCTCATACCTTTATACTTATAAAATTTTTTGTTTTCTTAGAAGTTTCAGTTATTCTTAGTTTCAGACATTTCTCGATCTCCCTGCACGGGAAAAGATTTTTTCTCATACTCAACATGTGGGGTATTAAGAGACTATAAATTTAACATAGTACACCTCACAGAGTCTTTGAGTTTAAACTTTCTCTAGTTCGTAGTGATCAATAGATTCACTTTTTCTAAACTTAATATAAAAACGAACAATAGAGTCATATCTATAACATTTTCATATTCACTTAAAAAATTTCAAAATTTCCAAAAAGACCGATTCTTATCATAAATACCTAATTAATAAATCATTACTCACTGTATTGATATTTTTTCTAATTAAGGAAGTGACTTTATACTTAAATAACTTAATTATTGAGGTTTTTTCTTTCTGAATTTCGCATTAGAATAAGTTTTTAAATGAGTTTCAAGAATGCTAATTAATAGTAAGAATTATATATTATAATCACTTACTTGATAAATATGTGTTTCAGTTGTAGCATCCAATGTTTCTCCTCTGGAAGGAATAAATACACGTGCGCCGACGTTTTGAGCTTGTTGAGCGAGAATTTCAGTGTCCTTAGGAGATCCTCTTACTAAAACTATTCTTCGAGGTCGAAGCTGTGCAAGAATTTTTTGCAACGATTCGCCATCTGATCTTCCTTCAAAATCTATATAAGTCACAGATGCGTTAACAGCAATAGTCCGCGTTGTCTGGACGCATTTTGTTGGAATGTCACTTGTATTTTCTGGATGTTGAACCTGTTCTTCAACTTTGACTTCAACATTCTCCTTATTATCTTCCGCTTCTGGTAACACTTCTGCTATTTTATAATCTTCAGGTCTAAAATAATTATAAACATTAAAATAATTTTATAATAAAAGACTAATAATTTTTAAAATCTTACTTTATTATCTCTCCATATTCGTCAATTTTTATTTTCTCTTCTACAAATGGAAACATGGGATGCTGTTTTTTACTTTGTTTGAAGAACCCTGGTTTATGCTCTTGTTTAACAAGTAAATCATGCTTTCCTCTGCCACCACCAACTTCTATTTCATCTTCTGATTCTGAGCTAACATCTGCTGTTTCCCTATAAAAAAAAGTAAATAAATTAATAAATATTACTTTTAAAGTAGCATATATTTTTAAATTAATATTGAAAATTTACATTTTCTCTTGTTTCATCTGCTCTTGTTTTTGTTTTTCTTTCTTCTGATATTCATCTAATTCAGTTCCTTCTAATCTTACTTTCTTTTTTATTTCTAAAGTTATATTTCTATTTCCACCATTCTCCACAAGGTCTCTAGCTAATGTACCTGGAGATGTTCTACTAGTTATTATTATGCTGTTTTGAGGATTGCTACACCATTGTAAAAAGAGATCACGGGAAAAACCACACTCCATATCTGGGGTGCTTGCTAACACAACCTAATAAAATACATAGAAATAAAGTTTTCAAATACGATCTAATCATGATAAATAAAAGTTTCAAATTTAAAATGTTTAAAATATGTTATTTAATCATACCTTTGGACTAGGAACTTGATTCAACTCAGCCATACTATGACATAGTTGTAAGTGCTTGAATTGAAATGGATTATTTCTTGCTCCTTCAAAACTTTTCATCAGTTTATCACTCATCCATTCAATTTGCGATTTTGCAAATTCAACAACGTTATAACTAACATTATTTAATAAAGCTAAAGAATAAGCTAATAAACCTGATTCTTTATTTCTCCACAATTGATCTAACATGTGTGCTAATTCTAAAACTCTGCCAGCAGTATCCACTCCCACAAGAACATTTCCACCACCACGAAGTGTTTGAAGAATATTAGCTGAAAGTATTTACAAGAAACTTCTATTCAGTATAATGTAACCAATATTTTAATAAAATAATAAAATTATACTTTAAGACTATGAAAAACATAAAAATTTGTGTAAAATGTTATTTTGTACATAAATGTACATACTCATTAATTTTTCGTCTCTTGTTCGTCGCCTAGCCTGCTGATATGTAGCATTAAAACTATCCGTTATTAATAAGGATGGCCTTTGCAGTCTTTCTAATTCACATCCATTTAAATGCCTTTCTTTTTTATGATTAAAGTCAACAGCATAAATAATATCTTCTTCACCAACTTTTACTATTTTCCATATAGTTCCACCTATCATATGACCTGCTGGTAAAGGTGTCAATGTAACACCATACCCTTTACCTTTCATTGATATACTTTGATTATATTTTAACTGTACAATTTTGTCAAAGGCTGCATCAACATCATCAAGCGTAAACAAGTTAAAATCTTCCATATTATGCCGAGACTAAAATCAAAATAATTTTAACGTTTTATAAAATTACATTAATTTTTCTAATAAACAAGCATCAGTTACCTGATAAATGTCATACATAAACATTTGTCCCATTTTGTAAACAGGAATTGTTGCATATATAGGACAACTTAAGCCACATTTTCCTACTAAATATGGTAAGGCACCCAGATGTAATGGATCTGGATAAGACAATAAAACTGCATCGATTTGATTGACATGCCTGAAAATGATAATACCCATAAAGTATAAATCAAATAATAATAATTATACAAAATATCTAGATATACCTTTTCAGTTCTCTTATAAAATCTTGGTTAAAATTCTCATCCCAACCGCAGTCCAACAAGATTCTTAATTCATCTACCTGGAGTATATAACATGGTGGTGATTCGTCCAAAGCTCCAGATACAGCGTGCAATTTAATAATAGACGTCATTGTTTAAAAATCTGAAATTGAATTATAAAATTGAAAATTGTGTAGAGTAACTTGTTGAATTGAAATAACTAAAACCAGTTTAAAATAACTCCCCAAAGTATTATGTTTTGACTTAACAATTTTAAATTAAACTTTATTCATAACACAGAAGAGCAAAGCTTTAAAATAATCTAATAAATTGTTTTTTACAAAAATCAGTTAGCATAAAACTTAAAAAGTCATATTATCTTCAATAAACCAATAATATAATTTCAGAGTAAAATTTCTAACCTACAGATGTAAAACGTGAATTAAATTATTACAATCATATAAAAGAAAGTATCAAAAAGTATTTACAATTTACAAATATAAAATAAGATGACTACAATGAATTTTAATTTCGGGCTTTTCGAAGCACGTATCAAAAAACCAGAAATATTAACATTTCCGTGCTCCGGTAAACATCTTATTTGTGTACTTGGCTTCGTTGAAGGCTCCTCTAACATAACATAACCTTTTATTTTTGGCGTTCCGCTTCCAAGATTCAAAGAGAACCGACCAATCATCGTAATTTGCCAGCGGTAACTTCTTTTCCATTGTAGCTGTAGGCTTATATACCAATTGGTCGTTTAAGAAATATGGAACCTGAAATGTTGCACTATAGCAAAACACCCACGAGATTCGAAGTTACCTTTTATGACTTAGGTTTTAGGTCGTAAAAAAGATAAGGCAAAGTAAATATAATACTGAAAAGGAAATGCTCAAACGTACTTTTCTCTTGCTGCAAACTAGTAAAAGATTATTTAAAAAAGAATTACTTAATAAGCTTAAGTACTGTTATATTATTAAATCACATAAACAATAACAAAAATTTATTAAAAAGTAACTTTTGACAAGAGATCCGTAAAAATCGCCAAAATTAAGTGTAAACCCTTTTTTTTTAATATTAACGGTTTTATTTGATCTTTATATCTTTATTAAAAAAAAAAAAAATAAATAATTGTTCAAAATTTATAAAATTAGCAGTTCTTCTATAAATAATCTAACGTAATAAACGGTTTTTATTAATAAGTATCATACATGCATAAATAAATAATTTATCGTTTTCAGTTTTTTTGTATCTAAGTACATGGATTTTAATATATAATATTGATTTTTCAGCTTAATTTATTAATAATTTGTAAGTTTTATAATTATCTTCAGAAAGACTGGCTTCTAAATTGAGTTATTGTTTACAAGGTCCTAAAAATTGTAATAAAATAGAACTACATTTATTTGATTTTCTAAAAAAAAATAAAAACATCATTTTAATTGTAACAGTGTTATTGCAGCATTGTAAAACACCACCGTTAAATTCTGTGGGAATATTAGCTTTAATTAAAATGATCCTAAAATCTGATAGCTTTTCTTCTTCTTTTTCTTTCTTCATTAATGAATCAGTACTGACTCATGTAATTTGCATAAGTCATGTAAAAATATTACAAATCTTTAGCATTAATATTGAATAATTTTTTTGTTTGAATATTCAACAGTCCAGCATTTTAAATTTTTCTAGACATTTAACATGTAGTAATTACTTTAATTTAAAAATAAAAATAAATCATATAATTTTGGGGCATAATTTCTGACATAATGTAGCAGGTATAAGTTTGTATTATGCATTAATAAACCGTAAATAAATTTTATTCTTATCAACGTATACACGTACTCATCATTTATTACAATAATTTAAAAATCTAAAAATGTGAAATTTTAAGAAGCTCGTATTTATCTTTATGTTTTTCTATTGACTGGCTGTCTATATAATCTCTTTTAATCCGTGTTACGCATATGCAAACTAACTGAATAACAGAAAATTTGAAACCGTATTGGACAAATATGATAAGTACTGATCAATTAATCGTGTAATATGCAAGGTATTAGTATTATAAGTAGATTAATTTTCCGCGATTCAGTAATCAGAACAATGTCACTAATATTACTTGCAAATATTGTTATCTTACACATCCGGATCTCAAACCTTTAATAATACCTTATAACCATAACATTGGACCAAATTAATATTTTTTAATTCTGAAAAAAGCATTTTGAAGCTTATTTTTTCTAGTTTTATTTTCTTGGTTGGAACTTAAGATATGACTTAAGCAAACAGAATTATTAAAATTTAGCGTACAAGCTATTATTCTTTTAAGATATTATTAAATTTAACCGTAATTCGAATTTTAAGGCCTATTAATTAAAACCCTGAGACACGGGTCTTCTTATTTTGGCCAAAGAAGCCCCTGAAAAAGTTTTAGCAAAATCCATGACCCGCAACCCTGGTCCTCTCCTTGTTAGTTTTGAAGATATTCAACCTAAAAGTTTACTCAAAATGCATGAACTCTTATGAGAGATTCGATAAAAAATGCAGTTTTTTAGAGTGAATTAATTTATCGACAAAATGGTTATATAGAGGTAAATAAAAAACTATAGAGCTATCAGAGAGGGCCCGATTTCCTCGCCCCATAAGTCAACATCTATCGAAATACCTTCCGCATTCAGATAATCAATTATTAACTTATTTAATATTTTTTTGAAAAATGCTAAAATATACATACTAAACTAATGATATTGTAATTTCAAGTCAAGTACTATTATTTGCAAAACGATATTGTAATAATCATTCAGATGTTTATTAATGAATAATATGTTTAATAATTATGTTTTTTAATAATATTGGAATAAGACGTTGTTTAAATCAAACAAACAAATTAAATTAATTCTTTTTTAATTGAAGCAAATATTAGAAAATAAACACAATTTTGAAATTACAAATTTTTTTTACTAATAAGAAAAAGATATTCAAATTGAATTAGCTAGCAGTTTCGTTTTTATGTCAAATGACAGTACATTGACAATAGAATGATTTTATAAGTTTATTATTTAAAAAATCATTATAAATCCCTGTTGATTAATCAGATTGTTAAGCATACATAGAAAAGATTAAAAACTTACGTAAAAATATGCAAATGAGCGCTTGTATTCTATTCTGAAAGAGCTCGGAACATACTGCCGAGGAACTTGCAGCTAGATTCAGTAAAAAGCATTCGATAATACGGCATCTGTTGCACACAATCGGATGTGCTTAGAAAATGCTATGCCTACGGAAAGCTGGGAGCCGTGAGGGTACTGATTATATCTAGCCAGTATTATTTCAAAGCGATTTACCGGCAAATTAACTTGTCAATAATATATACTATTCACTCCTTGACACGTCAGTTGCGTGATATTTTCTGCTGCAATACTTACGCACGTCTAAGTGCGTATTATGAAAATCATTTTAACCGTACCAGCGTAACTTTATCTATAGTGATTTTAGTTGGATCAATTTTTCAAGGTATAAAAATTGACACGCTATAATTTTTATGGCTTATTCCTCCTTATTTCAAATTGTTTCATGTAATTCTGTCGAATTTCAACAGATCTCAACATTGAAATACTTTAATTAATCAAATGTGGAATGGTTAAAAGACATCTCAACCGATCAGCCAAAAAAATTTTCTAAGAAGCTGAGCTAGCCTGTCTTTTAGAAAATTAGTAAAAAAAAATTCGTTAACTCGTTAAAAAAATTATACTTATAAGAAAAATTTTAACTTATTGACATTATTGACATTCTACATAAATTTTTTTTAACAAATTTAGTGGAGCTTTTCTAAAAAATTGACTCCGCCAGCTTCTTGTAAAATATAAAATTTTTCGTATCTGTTTTAATTAATATTTACGACATAATTTTTCGGTTTCCGTTCAATATTCTGTACAGATTTCGACCTCACCCTTAGGGTATGTGCATAAGTATGTAAATATTGTACGAAATATTGAAAAAAGACAGTTTTTCATCATACAAATACATCTAATAAAAATTTGCACAAACTTAAACTTAACATATATGTATTTTACGATTAAATTTAAATTTTCAGTAACTTTTTCCTAAATTAAAAATTATGTTGTTGAATTACTTTTGTATAAAGAAGAAAAAATTCAATATCATCGATGGTATTTCTTTTGATATAATTACGTCAATTTTGAAAAAACTAAATCTCAAAATTTGTATTGAAAAAGTTTTTTTTTTAATAATTCTTTATTTGAAGCAAAAAAGAAATTATAATTATATTTTGAATGTAAATACAGTCTGGAATAAAGATTTAATGATACACAACTTACAAATAGTATGTTTTGAAAGTGACAAAAAAAAGTTACGCGATTTTGCACAAGAACTTTAATAGTTTTATCCCATCATAAAAAATATTTTACTAATTCATAAAACTTTATTATTTAGTTATTAATAAGTAAATTTAAAACTTATAGCTACTTTTCGATACCTAGGAAGAAAAAAAATCCTACTAAAAAGTAAAAGTTTTTTTATAATTGAAAAATTATGAAAAAAATTCTTTTGTGGACTTTTATAAATTAAATTCACGGAGCAAACTGCAGTAACACAACTCAGTACATCAACTCAGTTAATGTGAAACTCAGAATTATTTCTATTAAGAGAGTTACTCAAAAGATCCTTTTTTAAAAAGTTTGTTTCAGATTTATACATAGCTAATATTATAAGTATTTAGATTGTAACTGCGGTCTTTAAGTAGAAAAAATAAGCTTTTAATTTATCAAGAGAAACAAAATTTTATAGGCTCCCAAAATATTTTTTGTGACAGGGCAAAAAGATCATTTGTTCCATAAACGTGGACCAATAACTTGACTAATGCGAAAACTCATATAATATATTACTACTTACAAATGCTAGATCACAATAATTATTTCGTAGTGAGTTAGTCAAAATAATTATAAAATATAACAAAAAAGTAGATAATTATAAAATATTTAACAAAAAATTTTAAAGTAAAAACAATTAAAAATGTTTTGTTTAAGTAAATGAAAAAAAGTCACTAATACAGTACCACTAATGTAAATTTGTCAGCCACAAAAAACCGTTGTTATTATCACATATTAAGAATACAAATCGGATGCATTTTGCAAGCGACTTCCTACTAAAAATAACGTAGTCAAATTATTGATAATAATTGATTAAAATTGAATTCCATTAAAAAATTTGAATACCGTGAATTTTTATATTTAATAGCACAAACTTTAATACTTCTATTAATAATCGCCATTCTAGTATTCAAAATAAATAATATTTTATCGCCATTTGTTATTGCTTATTCAAATCGCTTTTAATTGGTAAAACCAGTATCTATCGAAAACTTCTTTAAACTAATTTAATAAGAAACGATTCAAATTATTTTAATTAGCTATTTAGATATTCATAGAAATTTTCAAATCTCAAGGAGGAAAATCTCAAGAATCTCCAAGCGACCGAGGATACAGCAGAGAAAAACGGACGGTTGCCTTAAAGGACTTCTTACTTCATCGTTCATTATTGAGCGTTACGAGGCGCAAAAATTCTTTTAGAATAAAACTGCGAGCGCGAGATGCGTGACGCAAATAACATGCTGTAGAACCACCGTTCATAAAAGAAAAACCACGCTTAGCACAGGCGATGATAAGGGAAATTGTAAATTGCACTTCTTGGGCGTGTTTTACAAGCGAGTGCACAAAACAAACTTATACATTCCCGGGGGCCGTTCATTAATAACGTTTGTCAATATTTTCGACTTTATTAGAAAAGACGTCTTTTAATGCTGTGATATCGGGGTATTATTCGTTCAATTCATTAATTAGCGTGTTAAAGGATTTTTATTATTTAAAGATGTAGAAATGGTTATTATTATAGATTATCAGTAACTATTGCAAGTTTAGGATTAATAGAATAAAACTTTATTCTTTTACTTTGAGAAATGTATAAAGGACTTTATTTTTTTACTGTCATAAAAATCACAGTATTTAGATAATTATTTTCTATTACTTTTTGGAAGGCTAAGAATACAAGAAGTCCAAGTCTGATCAAGTTTGGGACCATCCATTTATTTTTCAGTATATAATAAAATTTATTTTTAAAAAGTAATTTTATCTCATATTTTTAATAATAAATTCACGGCTAATCATTAAGTAATAACACAATTAAGTTTTTAAACTTGAAATTTATATTATTTGTTTCATAATAACATTAAATTATTGAACATATGATAAAGTGATCATTAAATCTACTTTTTATATTTTTAATAATAAGAATCAAATAAATTTGTTCATAAACGAAATTTCGTTTTTTTTCTTAAAAGCTTCCTAAAGTTGTGGATCACAAAATTTTTCTTAAATATAGCCGACAAATTATTTTATTTGCAATTGAAAAGTTTTATTAAACGAATTTTAAATTTCAAAAAATTTCATTTTTTATTGTCTAATAACATTTTCTAATTTATATATAATACAATAATAAAAATAGTTATATATAATATTACTAATAGTAATAGTAATAATAATAATAATAATAATAATAAAAATAATATAATAATTAATAATTGTAAACTCAATCATTGCAATGGCTTTAATATATAAATATATACTTCATCGATAATAAAAAAATTCTCAAATACACGATTAAGCGTTTTAACGGTACACAATAAGTGCTCGACGCGATCTCCAACTCTGGAAAGTATCGAATATAAACAACAATGATATTGCTATTAAGCTCGAAAACCCCATAATTGTAATTTTTGGAACAATACTGAAACATTTAAAAATTTTTACTTTCTGTCGAATAAAATAAATCGAACTGACATGAACATTATAAAAATATTTATTTTTCAAAAGCTAGACAATAAGTACTAATGCCCAGTAGAAATTTACTAAGCTGTACCATCATTTCATTTATAATTACTACACTATAGCAATTTTCTTCTAATATACTCTGTGATTCAGTGAAAATTTACAAAACATTTCAAAGAAAACTGTATTCCTCTATAAACTGTAAATTTAAAAAAAGGAATGTTGACTCTGCTTTTCATTGTAGGAATGTCTAAAAATAATTAAGAAATCTGAACTTTTAACATATGTAAAAATCTTTTATGCGATATGAAATAGATATCGTAAAAATATACAAATATTCTACATAAAACTAATTTACAATGACTTTAAAAAATTCATATTGCAATTCTACTGTTAGTTTTTCTTTTTTTAAAGTTTTAAAAATAAATATTTAAAAAATGAATAAATAAACTTGACATGAAAATTATAATGCAGCTATAACATATAAGTTTATCAAAACTTTGAATAAATAAAGATCAGATCTAAAAAATTTTCAAATCTTTGCAGTACTGCTCCTTTACCTGCAACGTATCGGATAATATTGGACGTTTAAAAAAATGCCTTCGACATAGTTTTGTTTTATTTTAGCGAAGAATATCCACTGGATCTTCGTTACTTTTTCGCGGTAAAAATAGAGAATTATCGCTTGATTTACGACTACGAATTTTCACGCAACAGACTTGGCCTCTGGTAAAAAGCTTTCCCAATGCTTAATTAGTTGATTCTGATGTTGCAGCATCGCCTCAAGATATTGGATAAGTTGTTTCTTAAAATCTTGTATCCGTATCACTTCAAAACGTTCCACCTCTTTCCTTATCATTTTAGAAATATTGTCGAACTCCTCCTGACCACGTTCGACTTTGGCTTCCCATTCGATGACTTCAGTGGCTGCTTGGCTTGTCTTATCTGAACGACCCGATTGTTCTAGTCGCGCTTTCTGCTCGCGCTTCTTATTCAACATTAATTGTGCATGTTGCCAATTTTGAAAGACTTTCACACGTTCGTGGAAAACGTCCTATTTATTATAAAATAATTTTAAGTAAAACTTTTTAAAAAGTGTGATGATTTAAGTTTATAATTTTATTTTTGTATAGTATGCTAATATTTTTCATTTCCAATAAAACTATGTTAACATACCTTGATTGCTCCAATAAGAGCAACGTAATCCCGAATCATTTCTCCAAACTGATAAAGATCACTATTGCCTTGAGCTTTTCTCACGACTTCGACCTTCTCCAACGTTTCAGCTAATTGAGCTAAAGCTCTACCAAGAGAAGCACTAGGCTCTCCATGACCCAGAACAGCAATGGACCGTGCTGTGGCACCTGTACAACTTGCCAATTCTTTCCTTTGGTTAGTCAATGTTTCTACAGCAGCATGTAAACTACGAAGTTGGGTGTCAAGAGAATCGACATGGGTAACCATTTCTTCAAACCACTAAAATAAATGTATTTATTTAAGTTATTTTATCTCGAACTTACATTTGTTTTAATATTATAAGAAATATTTCTTACTGAATCATTTTCATCCATCTTATAAGTAATCTTATTAACAGTTTCTCCAACTTTGTTAAATAGTCGCATAACTCCAGCACCACTTAACGCAGACGTATTTGTAGCTTTAGGCAATTCCATGTCTGTAAATTGTTAAAATTTTTTATGAAAAATCTCTATTAATTAAATTATACACAATAAATTAATTTTATTTTTATAAAAAACTAATTTACCTGCTTCCAAAAATTCTCTAAAATCGGGATCTACACAAAAAATTGGATGAGTTGCGACCCTATTTAAAAATCGCTCTAATGCAGCCCTGCGTCGCTCAAGAAATTCAGAGGAGCCAGAATTTTGCTCTTGTGTTTTTTCACCTGACATTTTTACTTTGGTAGTGCCTAAAATAGAATTTAATTAATAATTTCAATCAACTTATTGTTATAATTAATTTTGACAATAATAGTTTGAAACATACCAATCACACTTTTTTCTGGAGCAGGAGGTATTATTCTCCCATTACGTAAATATTTATCTGTAAGTTTGTCATGTAATCCAAGGAAATCACTAAAACGCCTAATTACGCTAAAACTTCTCTTTCTGTATAATTGTATGTTAGTCTTGGTTTCCACTTTATAGGCAACATATGAACCCATACCATCACCCATTTTCTGTGGTGAGGTTACAGTGATTTCCAAAAACATATCATTAGTTTCAGTTGGTACCTAAAGAATAATTAATATAGTTTATAACTTTTAGTTTACAATTTTTCAAATTTAATGTATAAATGTCATGAAAAATATAATATTAGACTTACCTCTTCCATTGACTGAGATTTTGCAATGTTAGTAGATGTTGTGTCTCCATCATCGTTTATTGGGACATCATGCAAATCACCAATATCTCCTCCCATTGGATCTAGAGGGGGACTAAGTGGACCTGATGGTGCAGCAGGACTTGATAGTGTAGAGAGAGAATTGTCTTGAGCTGCATCCCGCAATGACAACTTTGGCAGCTCTGCTTGTATAGTAGTAGTTGATTCGCCATTGTATGGTGAAGCATTTTCTTGAATGTTGTGATCCTGAGTATTATAAATTCATATAATATAGTAAAATTATACAATATAATTTTATTGAAAGTAGCATAATTGAATAGTTAATAGATTAAACACCCTGTATATGAGTCATAGATAAAGTGGTATTAAACTTCTAATGGAAAAAGTAGTTTTCTAATATTATTTCTATTTATTGTATAAATTATAAATTAGAAATAGCTTTCTATTATTATCATTGATAGAAATAGCTAAAGTGCAACATAATAAAGTTTTAAATATTCAAAAATAATAGTATAATTATTCTATTTCCTATCTGAAAAATGTTGGAATTCCCATCTGGCAAAAAGGGGCGGATGTCTGCTCCAAAATGGAGCAAAGAATTTCCCAGCAAAAAGCTTGCTTTCATTAATAAAAGGAATAATTTACTTTGTAGATGAATTAAAGAATAAACAATAAAGCCCGAAAATTCTGAGAGGCAGTTATTAAAAAAAGAAATGAAAAGTAAACGCATCGAAAAGCGAGTTACAAAGGGCGTTTTGGCGTTATCAGAAGAAGCCTTGGTGCTCTCTGAAGCAAAAGCTCGGAAAAACTCGATTATCAGACTCACCTGAATGGCAGAAGCGAATATATCGCTGTCATCGTCATCCAGATCCATGTCGCTTTTGATCTCGTCGTTGTCGAAGAGCGGCGGAAGTTCCTTGTTGTCAGCCATCTTTGCCAATCTGTCAACCTCCTCTGTTTTCTATGTTCTATCTCGCTCTCTGTAGCCGCCGCTGCTGCTGCTCTTCCCTAGTTCCCTCTCTCTCAGAAAGTCAGAACTCGCGGACAACTCGCGAGTTGTACTATATAGCATATATGCTTTAGCTATAGCTATATATGTAACGTCTAACCCGTGCGCGGGCGCGCGATCAGCCGCTCAGATGCACACACTGGAATAAACAAAAGCAAATTTAAACATAACCGAAATTCCTTGTAAACCAACGGTAAGGCAATGTATCATTTAAAAATCAGCTCGTTCGTGGTAGCTGACCAGTATATTATTAATTGAATAAGCTACGAGCTTATTTGAGCGTTTCGTGCAATCAAAGCGCTTAAAGTCCACTCTCTCACCTAATTTCGTCTATAGTACGACGTATTTTTTATAATTTTCTATTATTTCTAACCTTGTGCTTTCTGCAGTCTCCTCGCTCCTCCTCCTCCTCCTATACCTCCGTGCAGTCAGCTACCGTGCGATGCAGTCCGCAGTCGTAGAAAAGCTGCCAGCCATCTGTTGATATCAGGCGCAAGCTCCGCTTTCAACGAGGCGCTTATTTTGACTGGGAACTTGAAGGCGGATTTAAAAGGCAAGCGACAGCAACAGAAAACAGCTAGCTCGCGCGCGCACCGCGAATAAGAGACGTCATCACGTGGCGTTGACACTGGCTGTCTGCATCGCGGAGAAAAGATAGAGCGAATATATAAAAGTCTAGTGTCTACTCTACATAGCAGCAGGCACACACACACACACTGCAGAGTGCGCAGCTGTGCGTATTTATTAGCTTATAATTGGCTTATTATTTTGTTCGCTCGCTAAGCGAGGGCTGGACTGTCAGGCGAGGTGAAAGTACGTAGTAACGTTGTAGGTATATATCACCGCAAGAGCAGAAACTCCAAAGCCGAAACTGGCAATAAGGCGTTGGAGCATCGAGCGCGCTCGATAACCGCGCGCGCGAGACACGCACAGTTATTCCAGATTAAAAGGGCAGAGACAGGCGAGCAGCTGCTCTGTCCTTAGTCTAGGCAGATTGACGAGCAGCCCAGCTCTTCTCCGAGGATGGCCGACGAGTCTAACGGGGAGTCGGGCTTCGAGTTTGTCGACAAGAAGCCCGAGGACTTCGACGGCCCAAAGACTGGTCAGCCTTTTTCTTATTTGTTTACAAGCGCTGTAAAGCTGACAATTATGCGCCTTAGTGCTGATCAGCCCAGCTACCTTTTTTGCTTTACTAGCGTTTAACGCTCTCTGTCAATACGCGATTTCAGATTCGGCAGTCCCAGCAGCAGCAGCAGCAGCAGCCAAAACACCAGCTCCAGGCTCACCGTTAAAAACTGGAAATCTCTTGTCCAGCGTAGCACCACCCAGCCAACTGCCCACCTTTGTCACCAATTCAGCGGCCCTGCAAACCAGTCAAACTCAGGAACTCATAAAAAATGAAAAGGGAGAAAATATCAAACCTCCTACTGATTTGCCAGAGAGTATTAAAAGTGCAGAGCAGGGCACTTCTACTTCAACCGATGGTGGACCACAAGTGCTCATTGCCCCCGACAGTCCTACCATGGACACTGGAGCACTGGCAGGAAGTCTCTTTACTTGGGTCAAGGATACAGTAGCAAACAGTGCTGTCCTGAGTAAGGTTGCAGAAAAAGCCAAGAACAGCGTTAACTCCATGATCACAACACTAGATCCTCAGATGCGTGAGTTTATTTGTGAGTATGTCATTTCATTGACATCGTCTAAAATCTAAATGTTTTCATTTAAACTTGAACATTAAAATTCAATACAATATCAAGTTTATTGTTTTTTTTATTTTTATTTTTTTTCTCAAAATATACTTTTTATAATTTCAAATATAGAAATATCATAATCATTTGTTATTGTTTTTTCTATTTAATATTACTATTGTTATTTTTTAATCATCAAAAATATTTATCATTTCACTTTTACGGAAAGAAAGTGAATGAAAATCTATACTTGTATCAGGGATAATAATAGCATTTTAAATTGGTTCACATATGCTGCTCTATTTTTGGATATGGCCATTGCCCAGTTTCACTCAAACTTTGGCAATGCTTGAGTGTCAGTGTTAAAAGTTAAATGTCAAAAACTCCATTAATTGTGCATTTGAGTAATCAATATTATTAATTATAAAAATCAAATATTCTTGAGATTGATGAAATTAATTTTTTCAATAATGTTGCTAAAAGTAACCTTAGTAATTTAAGTTTACAAGTTTGGATTTTCTGATATAAACCATGAAAAATCAAGCATCACTAGAAGTCATGTTATTTAATGCTCAGTCATATATTCGTGCATTTTTAGAATTATATATTTCAGATTCTGGTGGAGATATTGAAATTATAGTGGCTTCAGACAAGGATTCAAAAGTAGCTCCTGTGCGTGAAGCTTTTCAAAACGTTTTTGGAAATGCAACTGTTAAGTGAGTATATTACATTTTACTAAAAATAATCTTTAAGTATAACAATTTATTGTTACAAACCATTGAAATTAAATTTATTTACATTTCTTAATTTTCATTTGTACGAGATCTTTAATACCAAAATTAATGTAGCAATAGTATTTCTGATAGTGCTCAACATATCTTATCAAGTTTTTTTTAATCCTTGAAAGTGTTTGTGACCTTTAAATAACTAACAAAATTTAGTACAAAAAAGTCTTTTTTATTTCTTACATGTATCTAATTTATTTTAATATTTTGATATTATGTGTACGATGAAAAAAAATAATCAAGATTATATTTAAAATTAAACAATTATTTATATTTTCAATATATTTATTTTAGGTTAATATGTATTTAATATTAGTCAATTTTTATTTACAAATCTAAAAGCTCAATACATTAAACAAACCTTGTATTTTAGTTTTTTAAAGTTATATATTTATGCACCTTTTACAATCTTTCCCAGGTTAATTGAAATGTAATTGAATAAAATAATATCTAAAGGTTTTTTTTTTATTTTTTTTTTTTTTTTTTTTTTAATTAATACAATATTTTTTTAAAGCAATTTTGGAGTTAACTAAATTTTTATTAAATTATAGTGGCATTAGAGCTGAAACAACATTTGAAGCAGCTCAACCTGTAGGATTTGCAGCAGGAGTCAAAGCAGCACAAGAAAGAATAGCTGCTGTAAGAAAGAATTCTTCAATTCCAGTAGACATTCCAGTTATAGCTGTAGAAAATTTCTTAGTAGAAGTTGGACAGAATAAGTGGTATGATTTGGGAGTGATCATTCTTGAAGATGTAAAACAAAATATCAATTTGCAAACTTTTACACAAATGACGCCTGTGCCTAGTCAAATTGTTGAAACAGCACAAGAATCCACGCCAGAAAATTATTCCAAAGATGGTTTAGCTGTCACAATTGGTAGTTTAATGGGTGCTAACTTACAGGTAATATATAGTTTTCAAATCTTATAAAAAATTTTAATTACGATAAATGTAATTAAAGTTTTAACATAGTAATTTTTTGGAAATTTTCTATCATTTATAGCACTTTTTTAAACAAAATCTAATTATAATTTTTAGGTTTCACATACTGAATGGCACAATGCATTAACAGGAGTTTCAAGAAAAGACATCATCTTTTTAGCTGCTCAATCTCTTGCTGGTATATACAAAAACACTATTAATCCAGTTTAGTAAAAAGATTATATATAAAAAGCATAAGTTTACCATTTTCAAATATTTATACTTTTGAAAAAATAACATTTTTTACGAATTTTTTAAATTAAGACGCAATACTTTTGTTTTAATTTTTTTAATATATATGTTATATATTTTAACTTTACGATTTTTGAAAGTTATAATATCTGCGTCGATAATGAAAGTTGAGTTGAATTCACTCATACATATTTGTAAATAAGTATAGAATAAGGTCATATGTCAAAATATTATGAAGATAAAAAAATTTATATAAAAATTTTTAAAGTCTATTAAAATTGGTAGGCTAGGAGCATTACAAATTGATATGGTTGTAGCGTGCGTAACTTCGGTATTCGACGAACTTACAAGTGTTGTATATAATGATAATATTAACCTTAGTCATCAAGAAACAATGTGCGTTAACAAAAATCAAAATCTGCAAAACTGAAAAATCGCTAATTTTTTTGTACATTGTTTAATATAAATTTGTAAATAGGCAATTTAGAAAAACTAAATACTCAAAAATTCGTGTCTTAAAAAATTTTTTAAAAGAATAGATCCGAAATTTGGAAATGTAATATTTTTGCTCTTTGGTTTATTAACACAAAATAGTGCGCAATTATATGAACATTTTATAGGATATTCAATTATCATAATTCTTTCCATCGGTGAAATAAAAACCAAATTATAGGAAATTAAAGTATTAAATTAATATCTCAGGATTTAATAAGACAAATTAGACAACTTTATTTTAATCGAAGCTTTTTTTTGAGATCTTATTTTAGTGCTTTCTTATTTTTTCTTAAATCCAAAATTTGTTTCAACAGACTATTTATTCATGAATAAAAATTTTTGAATTTTTAAAATTGTGCAAAAATTGTAATATTAGAATGGATATTGTAGCGATCATACATGATAGTCATCACTTTTCGTTTGGTGTCTTACCTGCTATGTTATACGTAATCGCTTTAATTTTCTGCTTTTTCTGCACATTTAAGCATTTCTCAATAAAAATGACATTTGCGAATTTCGCAAATATAGATTATTTTTTTTTCTAGTTTTTAATTTTTTTTTTTTTTTTTAAATAGTATATTTTTTTTGACGGTGAAGGTTAATATTTTCATTAGATACATTATTTCCGAGCTACTCCTTGAATATCTAAGTTACATCATATTGCAATCATATTGGAAAGATTTTGGACTTTTTTCTCCTGGGCTATTAAGTCAAGCTATTTACTTAAATATATTGAAAAAATACTAAAAAAAAGGTATGTTTATTGCAATGTTTTTAGGAATTATAAAAGATTTGTGTTTAAAAAAATGTTGTGCTTTATACTTGAAAAAGATTTTCATTATTGTTACCTTAAAATATAAACTTACTATGTGCAACAAGTACATAAAAAAACTATTTTGTATCACTCAGTGAGCAATTGAGTTGGTTTCGCCTGTATTAATGAATACGACTTAAAAGTTTTTCATTAAAAAATTATTTTTATCACAAGTAATAGAATCGTTAATTTTATTCAGTCAAATAGGGAAAACGTAACGGGGCAACATAACAGGAAAAACAGTAAAAAATAAAAAAGGGAATAATTTAAAAATTACAAAATAACGTTTTTCAGCGTTGTAAATCGAATTTTTTTCTAAAACAAAAGCCACTGGCAGCTTTTATTGCGATTCATTTTAATTAAATAAATGTATAAAATAGTATCCCCGTGCTAAAGTAAGAGTTTCTTCTTTCCTTCATTCCCGCTCTGTAATTACAATAGTTGTCCGTATTTTTTTATATTTATAATTTTTATTTTCCACGATGTTGCGTGGAGGAACAAAGTTCATATAACGACCGATGGTAGAGACGTATACTGCTCCAGCGATATTAATTGAATTACAATATTTAAATAATTATTTAAATACGATGCGACCATCCATGAAGGTTACAATTTGTCAAGATATGAAGCCAAATCTGGTAAACCTTCCTTCAATCCCTTCCTCTTCCGTGTGTCCTGAAAAAATATTAATTAAATTAAAATAAGAATTATAAACAGTACAATTAATAAGTATTTAAACAATTCATATAATTAAACTTATGTTAACATAAAAATGCATATTTTTATCAATATTTATATATAAACTAAAAAAAATTTAGAAACTATTTTTTTTTTTTAAATATTTAACTGTATGTTCCCCTATTCTGGCAAACCAGATTATTACTGGAACACCGAAACTTAAAAAACACTTTCTTCTGCCACGAATTTAAAAATGACAAGACCGTGATAAAGTCGTAGTCATCAGTTATGATTGTGGCACAGTTAAAATAAATAAATTCATTGATAAAAACAAAATATAAATTACCTGAACAACTTGGAATGGGCGAGTTCCCGACTCCAGTGGGTCACCAGGAAGGATTTGCCAGTGGTCGAACACGCACTGTGGGAAAGCTTGTCCTCCCGTGTTTGAGCGCAAGTCGGCAGTGAAGCCAAAGGACTCATTGACAGGAAGATATGCCTTTACGACGAACATAGGAGTACCAGCCACCTGCTGTTCTTCAAAGACGTGACCACGTCTGCGATTAAGCACACCGTAGATACCACCCACAGCAACTTCAGGACACTACGCATTGAGTTGAAAAAATATTTTATTAGAAAATTGTCATTTGACGGGAATTTTTTTATTATATTTAAAAATCTATCAGGTTGTCAACGATAATCACGGTGATTCATAACCCAGTGCTCAAAAGAGCTTTCATCATTTTTTAATTTTTATTTATTAAACGATTTATTATAAATTGAAGAGAATTATTTTATAAAATCATTTTAGTTTTATACCACTGCAAAATTTCAATAATTAATTTTTATAATTTGCAAATGAAAATTATAGTTTTTTATTTAATTCTATTCAATTATTTATCTTTAACATAAAATATTGACTTCAATAATCACTTATTATTATTATTATTATTATTCTTTTAATCAAAGTTAACTATTATACCACAAGTTTAAATTTATAGATACAAATTAGCTAATTGAAAAATATGGAAATTGAAATAATGTTGGAAATCACCATTAAAAGAAGAAATTAATTATTTTAATAAAGAAACTCACCTGGATTTCGCAAAGATATACGGGTTCCATAAGTCTGGGAGAGGCAGTGAGAAGGCAGGCGTAAAGGCAACGTCTCGTCGTGGGGATGATCTGACCACCACCTCTGTGAATGGCATCGGCGTGTAACGTAACGTCGTAAATGTTAAAGCGGACACCACGCAGATTCTCCTCGGATAGTACACCTTCTTTCGCGGCCCATTGGAAACCAGCGACTACAGAGTCCTTGATTTCGTTAAGGTATTGCACTCCCTTTGTGCAATCGACAAGGATGTTGGGTCCAGTGCCGTCAGGACCGAAGCACCAGATTTTCCTGGCTTCTGTCACATCGTAGTCGTACTTCTCGCTCAGATAGCGGGCACGGACCTTGAAGTCGTCTCTTGGGTTGACGTCGCCCTTAAATAATATAAATATTTTATCATTAATATATGATTAATATAAAAGTCATATTTTAATTGTAAGTATCACATACTTAATAATTGAAATGATTAAATAGAAATTTCAGATTTTGTTCATTGTATCTCTCACTATAAGTCAGAAGAGGTGTCAGAAATTATTTAGAACACTCATCATATTGAATTTAAATTAATTAATCATATACCAAAATTTTTTATTAAAACGGTAAAAATTAACACTAATAAACGATGGAAGTTTATCAGTTTAGATTCTATCGAAATATTAACTTTTGACGTTATAAAATTTAAAAGGTTTATTATTTTAAGTACCTTGTCAATATCCTCAGCAAGACCATCAGGCATAGGTTGTGCTTTCATGAACAGACGGTTGTGCTTATTGGGAGACTTCGACAAACACATTTGATCAGATTCCTCAGACACAGTTTCTCTGTATGATACAACTGGATCTGACTTCTTGATGGGGATACACGCGTGATCTTCCTCAAGATCCTTCAAGCAAATCTCAAGATGCAATTCGCCTGCACCAGCAATAATATGCTCTCCAGACTCTTCGATGATACATTGAACCATAGGGTCGGATTTTGCTAAACGTTTCAGACCTACAAAAAAAAAAGTATTTATCAATATAGATGCTATATTTTTCATAGACAACATGTAATCTTTTTATGTTATAATCAGGTTGTCAACGATAATCACGGTGATTCATAACCCAGTGCTCAAAAGCATTTTCATCATTTGGATTTTCTACATGTAAATTTTGTAAAAATTCAAATTTTTGTAATATTAACCTTCTACAAGTTTTGGCAGATCGGCAGGGTTCTTAGGTTCAACAGCTACACGTACGACGGGGGACACGGAGAATTTCATAACCTTCATGTTGTGAGCATCCTTGAATGTAGTGATAGTTCCGGTTTTCACCAAGAACTGGTCAACACCGACAAGACCACAGATGTTACCTGGAATCAAGGGATTAAATTAATTTAATAGAAGAATTTTTAAATATATACAATTAAAATTTATTTACTATAATCAGTTAATAATTTTTATCAAACATGTAGGTTCTGTACAGGTCTGTGTATATCATCATAAAAAATAATAAAAATTAAAAAAAAAATCTAAATAATAACATACCAGAAGGAACGTCTTCGATGGCTTCAACAGTACGACCCATCATGAGAATCGTTCGCTGAATAGCCTTCTCGTACAAATCTTCTTTCTTGCCTGGTTGGTAGTTAGGACCCATGATGCGAGCCTTCATACCAGTGCACACCTTTCCAGAGAAAACACGTCCAAAGGCGTAGAAACGACCTTTATCAGATGTCGGTACCATTTTAGATACATACATCATAAGAGGTCCGTTAGGATCGCAATTCTACAAAAGAAAAAAATTTGTATTAACAATTTGAAAAAATGCAAAGCTGTAATTTTTTTTTCTTTAAAAACATCAGTTGGCCGTTCTTAATGTCTATCAAAAATTTTCAGAACAGGTCTGTGATAGAACAATCATCATATAAATATTATGAAAAACAATTTAATTAAAAATGTTACATATATGTATATTACCTTGATGGCAACAGCGGCCTCGTCATCATGAGGTCCTTCGTACAACATTTCCATTCTGTATTTCTGAGCCATGACTGGAGATGGCAGATGGATGGCAATCATCTGAAGTAAAGCTTCACCAGCAGGCAACCAAGTACGCATAACAACCTAAAACAACAATATTAATTATTGCTTTGTTCTAACTGATTAAAAGTTATAATAAATTTATAATTATAATATAAAGTTCAGATTTTGTTCAAGAAGTCTCTCACTATTATTCAGAAGAGGTGTCAGAAATAATTTAAGAACACTCATCATTTAATTATAAAATACTATTAATCACTAAAACATGAATTTTGTTCAAAAAAAAAAAAAGAAAAAAAAAGAAAAAAAAAAAAAATTTACCTTTAAAAGAGCCTTTCCGTCTTTTTCCTTGTCTTCAGGTTTCAGAACAATGCCCAATTTTTTCAAAAGACCTTCACACTCATCCTTTTTGTAGTTCATTATACAATCGAATACCTGTAAAAATATTAATAAAGGGTTAGTACACATTTAAATTTATAATAAAATATATTAAATATATTAAATATTAAAATGTAGCATCAACGTCGTAGCGTATCATTACCAAGCATAAAGATAGAGGCTCAATGATAGCGTTTAAACGTAGTTGCTTATTTAATCTCCTTCTGTTAGCGCACTGTCACAACTGTCATTGTGCGCGAATTAGTTTTCTTCCGAAGAAGAAAACCTTTCCTGCACTACAGAGAGGCGCTAATGTGCCAGAAGGATTAAAACTTAATGAAATAAAATATTCAAGTTTTACCTTGTAGATGGGGTCCAAGACATACATACAGAAGGAGCGCTTGTTATCAGCTTCCTTCTGTTTGCTCCACTTCTTTGTTTTTGGGTTGAAGAAAGATTCTCCCCATAATCTGTTCATTAGTTTAACTACATCAATGCCGAACTTTTCAGCATACATTTCAGAGAACTGTTTCAGAGTAAAGGCCCAGCCATGGAGACCAGATCCAAAACCAACAGAACCTTTGCTTGGATCAACCTATTAAAAAATTTAATATAACATTATTATTGAATATTAAATTGTAGCTTTTTCAAATGATTTTAATGAATAATAAACTTCAGTTGGCCGTTCTTTATGTCTTTCAAATATTTTCAGAACAGGTCTGTGATAGAACAATCATCATCTAAATATTTTTATTTTGAAGTATTTAAAGCAATTAAAAGAAGTTTACTTACGCGAACTTCACCCATAGGTCCATCATCATCAGAGTATGTAGCAATAATAACGTTAACATTTTCAACAATACGCTGGAAAGTTTGATAGAGATCTTCACTATCCAGTTGGAGTTCCAACAGAGCACGGTCCATTTTGTTCATGAATAAAACAGGCTTAATACGTTCAGCAATAGCTTGACGCAACACAGTTTCAGTTTGTACACATACACCTGAAAGAATAAAACATGATTAAAATCAATGTACTATTTTCAAAAATTATTCATTCAAAATAAAAATAAAGTTATAAAGTTATTAATATCTTTTAGATAATTAGTTTAGTTTATCTATTTTATTTATCTACTACAGAAATAAAGAGTAGAGAAAGAAATGAAATTTATTTATCAGTGCACTTTACTGTTTTTATAATATTATCCAATATTGCACAATATGCTTTAAATGTTCTGCTACAAAAAGCAAATATATGTAACATATAAAAAAAATGATAATTTAAAAATTAACAGAAAGTAGATCAAAGCCATATGAATTAAAAACAAATAATGACATAATTGTAAAATATAAAGTTATTTTTGCTACTTAATAAACAATAATTATGCATTTTACACTTTTACATACAAAGTCAATAAAAATTTGTTCTCACCAGAAACACAATCAACAACAACAAGAGCTCCATCAGTAACACGAAGAGCAGCTGTGACCTCACTGGAGAAATCGACGTGCCCGGGGGAGTCAATAAGGTTGATCAAAAAACCTTTCTCGTCCTTATCGAGCTGGTCAGGATTGGTGATGAGAATTAAATCTTTAGCTTCAAGTTCAAAGAACATAGAGATGGCCCTATATGATATTAGATGCATAATTTAGAGCAAGTTGGAAAAGTAAGCGACTGCTGTAATAAAACTATAAAGATCAAAACTTACGTAGATTTGATGGTAATGCATCGTTCTTGTTCATCTTTTCGGGTATCTGTGAAACGTGTCTCTCCGGCCTTGGCGCCAGCAATGATACCAGCTTTGGACACGAGGGAGTCGGTCAGAGTTGACTTTCCATGATCCACATGGGCAATGACGGACATGTTTCTGATGTTCTTCTTCTTGTCCATCATGACACGGATCTCGTCTACCGTGAAGTTCACCTGTAACAAGGTAAAGTAGCAGCATTAAGGCACCTGCACATAGCCAGCTGCAGCTGCAAGAGCTGCATAACCAGGCTCAAAGATGTTGTCAGCCTTATTTAATATTGACTTTTAGTTTGCTGAAATCGATGGAATACCTCGAAAAGTCGTCATTTTTCGAAATCCAAAGAGCCTCCCGCAAGGCTCGGCCCAGTCGGAGGCAAACATCTTTTAACCTCGACACGCGTAACGCGCGCTGCGCCTCCACCTCCACGTGGTCCAGCTCGGCCTCGTTAAGAAAAAGTCGCGAAGATGGAAAAAAAGAAAAAGGCTGGAAATATGCAGCGAGTCCGCTCGACGCTGCAAGAGCCTCGAGAGCTGGACACGGGCCGAGAGTCCGACAGGCAGGCAGGCATGCAGACAGGCTGCAGGCAGAGAGCGTGACGCGCACAAGCTGCACACATAGCCGGACATAGGCGTGAGCGCGCGTTCGCGCGACAGCAGGTTCGCGGAGGAGAGAAAAAGTCCGGCTGGATTAATGGTATTTTCGGTGAAGAGGCAGCGAGCGCAGCAAGAGCCCGAGTCGTGCAACATCTGGAAAGGCCGTTCGAAAAAATCGCGAGAGCTCGTTGGGCGGGCTATGCTGGGCGCAGTGCTTAGGTTGCGCAATCCCGAGCAATCGGTCAGTTTTTTGATTTAGCCGGGCGCGCCGGGAGTCGGTTCGCCGAAATACAGTCGCGAGTCTTTAGGCCAGGATCAAAGGCAGCCTTGGCTGGGATTATTTTGTCTCTGGGCTACGTACCATCTTGGATGTTGTCCGATTACGGCAGGCCTCGTCGATATAATACGTGCGCCAACAATGGCGGACTCCCTGGGAAAGAGCGAGGGGAGTCCTGTGTACCTAGCAGCTTGCCTCTCTGCAGCTGCGAGCGGGCGACGGGGACGACACGCTGCTGTTGCGGCGCGCGCGTGCAAAGAGAGAGATCGAGCGCTTGCCACCGCCAGTCGATGCTCCCACGCACACAGGCTTATCCAAGCTTCGAGCGTGTGCCGTGTACGTGTGCAGCCACTCTGGCACTTCTGGTACTCCCCCCCCCCATCCCTCCCTCCCTCCTCATCGTACGGCCACACGCCCCTACCAGTATCACATACTGGTTGTTCGAGCCGCTGGAGGGCGCTACGAGATCTCCGCAAGAGCTACGCGGATGGCTGGATCGTGGCGACAGCTCGCGGCAAGCGCCAAACACCTTATTTTTGAACACATATTGTTTGAAAGCCTGCTTCCGGCTTCGGCGCTTCCAGAATACTGACTTTTCAAAGCCTGCGGAAGGCAAGTGGAATCATCGATAGATAGTTTCAAAATTTAGAGACTTTGTTGATCGTATACTCCTCTTTTTGGCTAAGTACTCTTCAGATATGCCAAATTCCTGATTATGAAAATCTTGTATCGTGAAAAACATTTCTTTCCATTGCCTAATCTATTTAAAAACAAATGCTAATTGAATTACTTATTTGAAAATTGCGATATTTGATTTACTAATCAGATCTCGCCTTAGACGTTAATATTTTAAATGTTAAAGTTTAAAAAACACAAGAACTGAGTAACTTCGGTTATTGTATCATTTAATTAAAATTGAAATTTACTATTTTAACACGATGTGCGGAAAGCTTGTTTTCCACACAACGTGCGGGAAGATCGTTTTCCTACACATCCGGTCAGAAACGCGTGCATTAAAACAAGCATTCCGCACGTCATGTCAAAAAATTATGTGTACTATACGATATATGGGTGATGAAGTGATTTTAACCTCGTAAACCTAAACGTCCACACGAGGTTAAAATCACTTTACACCGCACTTCTGGCATAAACAACTATATCAGACTAATTAAGTAATATAAAAAAAACTTTCCTAAAATTTGTAAAGAAATAATTTATAATTTAAATTTTAAATATAAAAGTTTTTTTAAAGAATAGTGCAATAATTGAAGTGTATATGCACAACATTATCGTTATCAGCTTTAGAATTCTTATATTCATAAAAATTGTAACAGTAATCGGATTATATAAAGAAGGACCAGATACATATATGGAATTTTTATTATCTTATTAATGTTATTTAAAGTTTATTTTAACATTACCCATGTTTTTTGTTTGATTTAAATCATTTCCATTCTTATCAAGTTTGTGTCTTTTTCTCTCTCTCATACTTTCACTATCAAAGCAAGCGATGCAAATTAAATAGAGAGTAAGTAGTTACAGACGAGACTGGTGGGGCTTTTGATTTTGATGCATCCTTGTTCAGTAATGTCTCTTGACGCTTACCGGGACTGATAAGTTACTTCTCTCTCTCCCTCAGTACTACAGTCACTACAATTGTCAGACTATTGAATAATTATTGGATTTCGATGAAATAACAAAATATAATATTCTGGTAAATAAATGAAGCAAATGATTTTCAAATAATCTGGAGAATGATACCCAAATTTTCGTTCATATACCCGATAAAAAAAAACATTCAGTATTCGCATAAACATACCGTCTAAGCCAAGTACTGCGAAACATTCTCTTCTAGTCTGAATTTCGGAAAAGTTCAATCCCACAACAATGAAGAACACATTTGATAAATCATGGTTTTTATACTTCGGGAACAAGGAAGAATCGTTATTGTATTTGATTGCGTCGCAAACTTCAGCGCTAAGAAGAAGTATATGAGAAGCCTATCCAAGAACAGCAGCTCGACCATCATGCAGCGACATACCGCTTCAAATCTAAGTATGGTTTTTTTATAAAATATCAAATAAATTACATAAATTTATAACTATATAATCAAATATGTTTCGAAACAAATAATTTTTTAAATTAACTTTTTTTGACTGTAAAATTTACGATTAGTATAAAAACAACTATAGAAAAAATTTGAACTTTTTTGTATTAAAAAAAAAATATAAGAATATTACTAAAAATATATTATATAAATATTTGTTTTAATCTTCTTAGGAAAAAAATCGCGTCTTACGCGATCCTCCGGCTCTTTTAAAAATAAGACTGAAGCAGCTAAGATCAATTCATCTGAAAAAAGAAGTTCAAAAAGACTGTCTCCAGGTACAATATATTTAGCTATATTTAATAAAAGGTAAAGCAGGGGAAGGTGCCATTTATAAGACAAATTTAAATAAAAATTTCCAAAATTAATATAACAACATTGTTAGATGAATATTTAAAAAATACAATAATTTATTATAGTATATTATAATACAAATGTCGTAATATTAGCGTTTCCCAGCATGCTGAGTAAAACAACTTACAACTCGTGTATTGTATATTTTATATAGCATTCACTAACATAAATCGGCTATCACAATTATATCTGAGCTATAAGCAGTCCATTTTTACACCGAGCATTTAGCGCTCAAGCACGGTGCAATAAAAGACTACTTATATTAGAGCTATAAATGTACAGCCTTTGTTATGATTTTAATTAATAATTAACAATGATTGAATCTTATACACATAACTTCGCATATTATAATTGTTATAGCCATATACTACCTTGTCTTCCTAAAATGTTGATTTAATGAAATCTATGATAATATACATTTTACATATTTATTATTTTTTTCACACTAAGTATAAAAAATGAAACTGAAGAACACTATATACAAAATTTCATAACGGCACTACTATTTTACTCGTTGCTCAAATATTAACTGATAATAATATTAACATTTTATAATATTTGGGAAACTAAATTAGCTAATTATCAAATAATCATAATAAATACTTCTACAAAGAAAAAAAAATTAACTTTAAATTTCTTGTCCAAGTTGGCATTTTCCTGCGCTTAACACCTTATTAAAATTATTTCATTTTCAAATACATTTTTAGTAACCAATTGGAACTAATCACACTTTTTACTATAAAGCATTCTTATGACCCTTTTAAAAGTATCATACACTAATGATAATACTAAATCTTTTTTATTTTTTAGTAAATAGATCAGCACTTACAAAGTTACCAAAATCATTAGTGAAAGCTTGTAGTGTAGTATTAGAACGTTGTAAAGTCAACAGGCCTCAAATATGTTCTCGGCCTAAGCATTCTTTACAATCAAGACCAGGAACTGTAGTTCAAAATAATAGACGTTTAAATCAAGAATCAATAAATCGACCAAGTCCTGCTTGAAAAGTATTGTTTTTTATCGTTACTTTTAACGCATACTTCTTGTTAACTAAATAAATTTATGCTAAAATAGTACTATTTCTAAATAACCAATTATTGTTAATATAAAATTATATTTGAATTCTAGGTTAAGATTGTTAACAAATGCTACTATCTTCTATAAAAATTTATTATAAAAAATGTTTTTACATACAAAAAATATGAAAATGCTGTTTAAAACTGAAAAATGTATATTTCACCTAATATATTTTTAGTTTAATAAATAAGTTATTTTTAATTAAATCTTCATTATAATTGCACATGTTATTTTTACGTTATATTTTTGAGTAGTTTAAGTAGACGTAAGATAAATTGGGTTTTGACTAAATTTATTGTACACTGAAGTTTTAAATTATAATTTAAAAATGACCATTTCTTAAATCTACCAGTCTTTGTTAAGCCTTAGGTATTTTTTCAAAGGGTCTCAAGTTTCACAAAATTTGCTTGAATTACTTTTAAAAATTAATTTGAAAAATATAAAATTATATATCTTGCCAAGTAAACTGTAACATTCTAAATTTAATATTCTAATTTTTGTTAAAGTCACTCATAACGTTTTGGTTAACGATTAAAAAGTATATACTTTATATAATTATATTTTATTTATATAAGTAAAATTAACTGTTACTATATCTCAAATAATTTAAGTGATTTTTACAATTATTAGTGAACTGTATCAATTCAAACAAATTTAATAATTAAAATACATTTATAAAAGTATGATATTGGCATTTTGAAAGTTTTTATTATTGCTTTCCTTTTCATGAGTTGAAAAAATTTTCATTTTTTATTTCTTATTTAAGCTTTTTTTTATTTACGACTAAATTTATTTTTTGTAAATTGATTTCCCTTGTAATGACAGATAAAAATAGCAACGAAATAAACGATTCTAAAGAATGTGTATTCTATATTATCTATTAATCTGTAAAGAAATAATCAGTACACAAAAAATATAAAACATGTTTGAACAAAAATAGAGAATATATTGTAAACGTATCAACCCTCTTCATCAGTCGTTACGTTTACCAGCCACACATTATCTACATTGCCTTTAGTCGTACATTCTATTACATTTATAATAAAATAAAATTTATAAAAAAAAATATTTTAAGTAACAGACTGAATAATCTTGGCAAATAATAATTCCATCTTTTTACACAATAATAATTTATTTTGATGCAAATGTAACGCTAATAAAACGATATATGAAAATGTTTTGAATAGCAACTTGAATTCACTATCATTTAGAAGAATCATTATTACCATCAGCTGTTAAAATAATTTGCTTATATATATGTCACTATACACATTTTTCTATATAGCTTTAACCAACCGGAAAAGCGTCTTTCAGAAGTGTCCCTTATAAGGCATTAAAGGCATCACTTAAATTTTCGCTGATCGATTGCACGCGAACGTAAAATAGCCGTGCGCATAAATTTTTGCCTCGAAAAGCTCATACATACCCGCGGCTCGACCGGGGCTGCATTCAATGTCAAATCGGATCGAACTCGCGCGCGCGACCGGCGCCTTTGTCGCTTTCCCATGAATTACCCGCGGCGACGCGCGAACGCGATAAAGTTAATTATTCAGGCTTTTCCCTTGCTTAGGCCGGCTCGGCGCGTGCGACAAGGATCTCTCGTCGGTGTCGCTGTCCGATTCCCGATCGCGTCAAGTGTCACGCTCAGCCCGACGCTCTAACTATATATTCGCCTGTATAAGTGGATCTGCAGCTGCGCCGCGGCTACTGTGTTTACTATTTTTTACAGCTCACGCCGCTCGCAACTTGTTTGTACCTTTCTACAAGCTAACTAGAGCTTTAAAACGGATGTTTATTTCTGTTTTTACACGAAATTTAGAGATATGATTATATCTATATACTCAATGCTGAAAATATGTAAATTTTTTTCAGCTTTCTTTTCGTTATAGGATGAACTTGACCTACATATTTATCTAATTTATTTATTTACTAAAACTATTTATTCAAAAATATTTTGTAAAAACAACAATTTTAAGCTACTTATTTTCAAAAATTTTGTAAAGCATATTTTTAATTATTTTAATACTGTAAACAATATAATAAAAAAGTTTAGTTTAAGTAATGAAAAATAGAAAAACAATTCACAAAGTACTCTTAAAAAAAGAAAACAAAGGACTGCCTTCCAAGGAAGGAACAATTACCATAACGCACCTTAGTGTTACGTTTTTCCTCTTTGCCTCGCACCGGAGCTATGTACGCGCCTGCCCCTTATTCAAATCGTCCATAATTTCCATGACCATAAAAAGACATACCGTTAAGCTGGTCGCGTGCGATAGCACGAAAGCTCGCGGATTCTTGGAGTCATTAAGACCCATTGCTTGCTTGCCTACCCTTATGCTTCCTCCTTTGAGCTTTTCTTTCTTATTTTTAGCTGTCAAAAGTCGAAGAAGAATTATATAGTGTTTATTTTTGTTCTAATGTGGAACCCATAAGTTTGACAGTATATCACAAGTTGAGTTTTTTATACCAAGTTGCGTACTTGATAAAAAAAAATTAACAATAGATATTAACCATATATATAGATAAAGACAAACTGTTGAATACCTTCTTTAAATAAAATTTTAAAATCATGCATGTCTCTTATATGCTCTTGGGACTTCTTTCCGAATATTGACGAGTCTACGAAACTGCCAATAACATTGAGGATTCAGGTGCTGCAGTGCACTCGAAACATGAAGCCCCAGAAAGCCCTTAAGTATATTTCCGCATTGGCCGATTGATTTTCGGCACCGAATCGTCCTCGCTATCTCCCAACGATCTTTACCCGCAGCTCTCGGCAGTAAATCCGAAAAATCCCCATTAAGAACTGAAAGCTCAGAGGCAGCAAGCTATTACAATGTAATAAGCCATTGGCCGAGGGCGAACTGCACGCGGTCATTATAATTACGCCAAACTCGGCCTCTCGGCTTTGATTTCTCACCGAGGCGGCAGCGGTAAGTAAGCTTCGTGATTCCGCGCGCGCGCCCACGGGGTCGTTCAACCTTAAGGGGGGGTAGCTACGTGCTCGGGAGGGCGCCCGGCGCGATCCTTTCCCTTATCGGCTGCTTTCTCTCGCCTGGGAAAAAAGCGCGTCGCGCCTTCGCAGAGTGGTTGCGCGCATTGATTTTTCCCGCTCCGCAGCGTAATAAGCGAGCTTTTCGGAACCAGGGCCCCATTTACGAGCGGCCCACCCTCGTCGCGTGCAGCCGGTATTCTCAGCCGCTATGCGCAATGAGCTTTTGTGCCAGAGCTTTTTCTACGGTGCAAGCCAAAGCTATGCGGAAGCTCGCGCGCGATGCGCATAAATTGAATCGTTTGCCGAGCGAGGAAGCGATTACCTATGCGGAAAGGAGCAGAGAGAGAGAGAGAAAGTGGAAGATTCTAAAATTAGCGCCTGCACGAAAATGGGCGCGCTTATAAGCAATGCCACTAGAATTGATTAATGGATGTTGTGTGTCAACAATGACGCAGGATCTAGGCCGTAGAGGGACGATTGCCGATTTAGTTTTTGATTGCGGCTGCGAATAAGGCTTGCGGTGAATCTATGACTTTTTAATAACGGCATGACACTTTGAGCGCGCGCATGATTGCGACATGAATTGCTGCAATTGCGTAAGCATTTGAAATAAGATATCTTACTCTGGAAGATATATAGATATTTAAGTTTAGTGTAAGGTTCCGAATTTGCGGAACAATAAATTGAGTCTGGTTTCAAGGATAGTTTTGATCGATGAAAGGACAGAAAAGAATGACATATAAATCGGGCCATGATAACCCGTTGGCACGCATTATGAAAAAATCGCTCAACTACGCCGCAAATATCTATACGAAAACATAGGTATGTCTGTTGAAAAAAAAAATATTGGTGAGTAGATACTTTATTTTCATTTTACCGAAAACAAAGAAACGAAACTGTTTTATGTATAAGAAATACAGCATAATAATTAGTGTAATTAATGTTATCAAATACATTTTCCTTATCTTTAGTAAATATGCTACAAAATTGACATTCTCTTTAATATTATTGATTATACAACATCAATATGTAAAAAAAAACTGACAATTTTTTAATAATTTAAAACTATCTGTTTTAAAATCAATGAAAAATTCTGAATTAAACTTTGTTGAACAGAAAGTCATTTATAAAAATGATGAATACCGTTGAGACACGAAGCTACCGCAAAAAAGCAAGGACATCTAGGTTTTTTTTATGCGCTTTGAGTTATAATTTAATGATCGATTTTTGTAATACTATATAGACGAAGTAATAAAAGTATTCTTCCCTTGCGTGCAAGATTCAGACGAGTGATGAACGGCGTCAGTTAGCAAATAGATAGATATTGAAAGAAAATTTGAATACGGATTTCAACAAACAATTCATTTAATTTTTCACTCCGATATAAATTCATCTTTTAGAGTATATATTCAATGTCATATGTCAGTTCTTGATAATAATAATTTTTAAGGGGAAATGATAAGGCAAGACGAGAGCAAACTCATAAGTACAAGTTATCATTTATTTGTGAGAGTAAAAATATACATCACAGCAAAGTTAATATATATTGCTGAGTATTTCGTACAATATTTACAAAGTCAGTGCCCTCTCGGAAAAAAAATCATGTATGCGATATTGATTCGCAGATAGATGAGTTACTGTCAAAAACGGAGTCGAATATATATGTGCGCAAGGAAAAATTCGAAAGACAATCAGGAAACGCATTGTATCAAGTGTATAATAAGTATAACTAGACTTTCGCGACGGTAAGTATGGTGGCTGGCTGAGAAAAAAATTCGTGCCTGATCGATCAAGCGCGCCGGCGCGTCGCTTGTATAGACGCTCTTGTTATTGTCCCGAAGAGGATGACTCGCTCCCTGCGATGTCGAAGTTAAAGCTCTCTGCATGAATTCAACCTAGTGCGATTCCCGTTAGATGGTGCGACTTCTACTTGCGACGCGCCTCGTGGCTGTTTTTCTTGTGCGGAAAATTATATAGCATCGCGAATTCTTTTATTATTAACTTCTGCCCATTCTCCCTGAAAATAATAGGAGGTAACAGATCTTTGTTTGCAGAGCATCACACGAGTTATTCAGTCAAATTGCGTTAAACGTATTTTATACAGAAAAATTAGCCTTGCTAGCTGGATATAGCTATTATGAGATTACGTACCATTAAAAAACATTTAATATTTTCAGTTACTACCGAAAAAAGGGTAAATATGTTTTTTAATAAAGTAATAAAAAAAGAAACATATTATTTATATCAATAATTTAATTAATCACATTAAATTTAATTTTCTTCGTATTGTTTTTTACAGGTTAATACAAATTTATTTTTAAACTTGTAATTTAATAAAGAAACAAATAATTTTTGTAATAATTTTGATTTTATTTTCTTCTTTTAAAACAATTTTCACACATTTTACCAAGATATGACATAAAAAATCTTATCACTAAAAGTATTATCAATTTATAATAAATTTATCCTTAAAACTAATTTATCATTGTTTTGATATAATCTATTCCGCACATGTGTTTAAAAAATTATTAATCAAACTTCTCTCAATCCAATAATTTTACGAAAATATTAATTTTCTACATAAATTTTGTACATATCAATAGCATAGCATTTTATGTATCAATTTTTTTTTTTTTCACTCAAATGATAATTACACAATATATATTGCATTATGTTTAGAATCTAATTTAGATTGCAAAAATTTAGTATATATTGTACATATTAACTCTAATGCATAAAATTGTTTTTAAAATTGTCTTAATTGTGTTTTGTGTAGCAAGATAAAAAACTACAAAATAAAGTTAAACTAAAATAACAATGTATGAATATTTTTTGTGTGGTATAGTGATCAAATTTTTACACAAAAATGAGTTTAACCGAAAAAGTATTCATAATTTGTATATTTTTTAAAGACAATTTTCATTACAAAAAAAATGTATCCTTGGATTCCGTTTTTAACCATATTGTGTATTAAAAACGTATTCAATTTTTAACAATGTAATCGCTTACAGTATTCATATTAATCTAATGAACTTCTTAATAATCCTATTAAAATTTCGAAAGAATAGTTAAAGAATAATTTTCTTATAATTTTATTATTAAAAGTAAATCTAGAGAATCGTCAATAGACTAATACAATCTCAAAAACATATCAAAATCATCTAGACGTTTATAGTAAATCGTTATAAGGTTACTATATTTAGTTTAATTAATGTACAGTATGCAAGTTTTAAAATTCGGGCATCCTGCCAGCTTTTTTGCAATCAAATTTCCAATATATGATTAACAATCTTCGAACATACTGCAATATTACCGTGATACATTTGTATATTGTCTAGAATTTAAACGATAACCATTTTGTTCAAAAATAAAATGTTTATTCAAATAAAAATACATACTGCTTTTATATAAAGTTAATCTAAAATGTTTACCCCTGCTTGTAATAGTACGTAGTTCTCATCAACATAAATAGGTGTTCAATTACACGCATTTATCTACTAAGTTTCAAAAAGATATAGTGTGTCTAATCGCATTTCTATTTTTAGATTCTAGTAAAATACCTTATTTTACTCGGCAATTTCTTGCGTGAATAGTTAATCGATCGGGCAGAAAAGTTCTTTTGCAGTTTGGGCACGGAACCAGGAGAGCCTTAAATAGTCAAATAACGTAGATTTTTATTTCCAAATATTTAAGTAATCGCTTTCTTGTAAATAATCGTTTTTGCTGCATTTTAATGTGCTTCACTTTTGCAATATATAAAGCTTTTTCCTCACTCTTTATGTAAGTACATAATTAAAATAACGATAAATTATTTAAAAAACAATGTGCAGAATATGTGCATTAAAAGCAAAATTTGTTATTTTTAGATACAATATTATCTATTTTCAGTATTAGTATTTTTGATTTTACGAGAAATTTTATTATTACACCCATGAGCTCAAATACATTACACTATTATGTGACTAAAACACTTTTAGTATATTTTTATAAATATTACAAAAATAGTAATACATAATATAACATTTTTCTATCTTTTCCAAAATTTCTTATAAATAATATTTTATATAAGCACTACAAAATAAACTAAATACAAAATGCAATACAAAATTACTACAGTCTAACATAAAATTACAACATAAAAATTATCATAACATAAAACATATCTTAATATAAATAATAAATGATTTGCTAAAAGTGCTTAAGACGAAAGCTTTGATACCTGGCTTTGCTGCCAAGCCGCGGAGTTCCACTCTTCGTGATCATATGGAACGGTCGGTCGTACCGGCTCGGTGCGTCGCTGACCGACAGGTAATAATTTGTTTTCACGATGCCATTTCTGTAATTAAATATAGAAAAATTATGTATATTAACAATTATTATGTTTGTTTCAAATACAGCTAGGATTTTTTCCATTCATATTATTATTATTATATTAATATTATGAATAATGTTTAAATCAGTATATTGTAAAATTTTGCTAATAATAGTAACTCTTCTTACATAAAATGTTTAAATAATTTAAATTCGATTATCGCATTATTGCACATAATAACAAAAAATTAATTATTTTAATTTTTGGATGTAGGTACAAAGAAGCAATAAATATATGTATTGGGAATAAAAGATAATGTATTTACCTTGATATCACATAATATGTACTTCCATCTTATACTATTTGTTACTCCTAACTTTATTTTTTAAATTTATTTATATAATTTGCTTAAGTATTAAAAAATATAAAAAAAAGTGATTAATGCGCCTGAACTCGATTTTTAACTTTCTGTAGTATTATCAATCTTTTGAATATCTATTTACTTCTGTATAACTATAATTTATTAAGACTTTTTCAAAAATCTAAATATTTATAATAAAGTAAAATTGCTTTATAAGTGATGATTAATAATGCACTGTAAATTTTACGTTGCGTTAAAAGTCTATAAGGTAAAAAACAAACTATGTAATTAATTTCATATTAATTGAGAATTCGACTTTTTAAGTTATTTTATTCACACTTCTCTAAACATCATTCAATTAAGGTAAAGTATGTATATTTGATAACTTTATTTTATTAACTAAGTAGTTAAATAAAAGATATGTCAATTTGCATTTTAAGATAGTTCTCTAATTCCATATAGAGCATCAACATCTTATATTTATCAATTACTGAAAATTCATGTTGTTTTATTTACAATTATTCCGGCATGGGTTAGAAAAATAGCGATTTTCAACTTTTGAAAATAATATCTTTTTGATTGAAACATTGGCTAAGACTTTTTTGATAAAGATTTTCGATCAATAAATTCATCTCTAATTATTTTTAAGATGGTATGTTCACTTTCC
>UELX01000436.1:0-79255 GCA_900480035.1 Eupelmus urozonus
ATATTAATGTTATTTACATATGGTAAAAATTATAATGAATTCTTAAGAAAATGGGATATCGCACTAACCTCCTTAATTAGATTATTTAATTATTGATTACTACATTAGTTCTGAATAGTATGCGATAAAATTTTATATTCATCAATTCAATTAGAAATATAATTTATAATTAACTTAACAGTGTTAGTTTATTTCTTATAATAATATTAAAATTCATTTACAATTGAAGCAGTTTATTTTTATTATATTATATAATTTTTATTATACAGTTATTTAAAAGTTAAGTATAAGTAATGAATTAGCTTTCAGACAAAACACTATAACTGTATAAAAACTAATACAACACCACATCCCAAAGCTGCACATAGCTCACCCAATTTTCCAAAGATCCAGCAACGCCCGATCCTCTAACCCAGATAACCCAAACCGCAACTTATCACCAATCACCGTACCATTCCAACCTCTCCTTATCTCTCAACCATCTTCCAACACCCAATCCACTCAAACCCAGCTCCAACCACCCAAAACACCTACATTAACACCTCGCCCCTCGTCATCCTCCATCCTAGCAATAATCCGCGAAAGTCCAGCCTAAAGGCGCAGTCGTAATCGGCGAGACACGCGCGAGCGAAACTCGCTGTCCCACATATACGCTTCTCTAGAAGCGACGAGAAAAAAAGAAGAAGGAAGCCAAAGGGAGCTCCGCGCGCGCTCGAGAGAGCCGCGACGCGAAAACGAGCTTTCGCGAATAAGAGAGGCTAGAAAGGCAAGGTGAAGGTGAAGGCCCTGAGGCGGCGATCGAAAGACACATGCACGCGCGTGCGGGGAAAAAGAGAGATGCGCCGAGGGCGCGCAGATTGCGTAAGTATCGTGCGGGGATTATGGAGAAATTTTGGATTGAGAGCTGGGGAGTTGAGGATGTTTGGCGAGGTTTCTTTATGCAAAGATTTTATAGAAAAAACGATTTTTTTGGTTTATGTTTTTTGAAAGTTGACTGTGGTAGGAGTTTATATTCTGTTATAAAAAATTAATGCGTATTTTATTTTTCAGCATTTATTCGTTTTCTAATTGGCTCAGTCGATATGTTCTTTTTTTTCGTGTTTTTATTGACTGATCAAACTTAAGACAACCTAATCTCTAGCTATATACATCGGCTGTATGAACTAGTTGACAGAGAGATAAAAATAGATGACATTTGTGTTCTGCATTGCAATGCAAAAAAGTGCATGTAGAGAAGATAGGAAACAAAAATATTATTTTCACAATGTATTACTGTACGTACTTCTGTATGTAAATATTCTAACAATATTTTTTTGACAATTTTTATAAAAAATTAAATTATTTCGGAATTTAATAAATCGAAGAGATATGTGCTGAATTTTTATAGTGCGTATATTTCGCTTGAAGATATTAAATTCTCTCAGAACTCGGTTAAAATTTATGAACCATAAATGCATACTATCGATTTATTCGTCTTATCTAAACATTTAATATATTACTCGTCTTTTCATCTACTTCAATAATTCATATACTATCAGTACACTACCCTCCCTCATAAACAATCTTTCCACCACTCCACATCCACCAATCACACCTAAACCTCCACCTAATCACCCTCCCCAACCTCGTTCCCCACACACCACCTCAACCCAACAAAACAAACCCAAAAAAAGAAACCCAATCCAGCGGCAACGGGCACAGCCGCATCCCCGAAAAAAAAAGAACCGCAAACTGCATCGGCAGACTAAAGAGAGCGAAAATAAAAATACCTGCTCCTCCAATATATATAACCCGGGCGAAAAAATAAAAGAGAAACGAGCGCGAAAGAGAGTGGACCGCGCACTTTAAAAGTGGAGCGCGAAATCTTGGTCAGAGCCTGCTGCTATATACTTCCTGCGCGCTTCTTCCCGTTGTCGCGCCCAGCTCTCAGATCGATCTTCGCTTCGCGAATTATCAATTTCCAGGACGACGCGTATATACGCACGCGGCGTGAATTATTCATGAGCCGGCTGAGATGTATATTGCTGCAGCTGTGCTGGAAATTTTTAACGAGGAGTGGGGGAAGATTTTGGGAAGATTCTCGATATCGAGAGATGGTGGAGATAAGCTTCTGGTGTAACGGCTGATATCGAGGATAGGTTTTTATTTTCGGAGCCCGGGGGATGGTTGGGAAACGAGCTGGCATTTTAATGGTTTGTTTACGCGCCGCTTTCGGGGATCGAGCGTTTTTATGCGCCGCCGCGGAGTCGCTAATTGATCTGGGATACTTACCTCTCGCGTGCACAGCTGCTTGCATAGTGGGGGGTGGTCGGTCTATTATAATAAAAACGATCGGTCGGGTGCTGCACTAGTTTGCCTCAGTCAGTGCTCGACGCAGTGTTGATTTTTTGTCGTCGGGATAAATTATTATCGAAGGTAATTTACAAGTAGATGAAAACGCGGAGTGTCTATTGTAAGCTATTTTAAAACAGTCACCACTCACCACAAGCTCTCACATTCAAGATCAATACTCCACTCCCGCGTGTATATACATACCCACTCTCGATCGTTGAAAAAAACGCCGAGGCCAGCTCTTTTCCACAAAGAGAGCCGGTGTATACGCAGTAGGACGAGAAAACGAAAAATCGAGTTCAACGCACCTGAGGCCTGCGATAAAGGAATTCCTGAGCTATTATTGCCCTCGATTATCTTTTAATTCGTGAGAAATCGCGAGCTGCCCAGCTGTGCAGGCTAGCACGCGATCCAGAATCGAGCAAGGAGATAACGCACGTGTCGGTTGTGCACGTGATAGCGGATTCTTGTGCAAGTGTCTGTATAATAGAAACATTTCGCGGTTGGACTGACGTTGGTTGTAGTGGTGTTAAGGGGGGGGGATGTAGGATTGGAGGTCGGTTTTGTGATTGGTGGTTAATTGGTTGTGTTTTGGTTGGGTTGCAGATGGACGAGATACAGAGCAAGAGCAGGGAGATCGAGAAGCTGGAGAAGATGGTGAGCGAGGGTGTACAGCTGAATAAGAGGCTGCAGGATAAGGAAGATGATACGGTGAGTTGGATTGGTGACAGTGAGCTCTTTTTTTTTAAGATTTGACAAATATAGAATATATATTTAATATAATAGGTTTATGGTGTAAAAGGTATGGATGGTATGAGATGGTTAATGTTTTAGAAATGTTCATGAGATTTTGAAAGTGCGATTTATTTTGAAAATAGTTTTTAATACGATTTTTAAGATTTTTTGCTCACTTTTTAGCAGATGATCAATGACTTAATTTTGATTCCATTTTTTAAAGTATACTTCTTAATCGTCTATAGAAATTATGTTATGACAAAAAACAATATTCCGGTTAAGATATCCCTTGACTTTGTATATAACCCTATAGCTAGCTTCACTATATGTATAAGAGTCTATATAATCTCTGGTAACCCAAATATTCCTGATTAAAATCCGGCCAGACTCTATCGAATTTAGATGGTATAATTTAGAGATTTGACAAATGCAAGAGATATCCTAATAGGAATCCTGTCTTTTATCACTACATAATTTCTCCAGGCAGTCTTGTCAAGATTATTTTGTTTAAAAGTGTACAATTCTTTTTAATTGACACTAAAAACGTTGCCAAAATTAATTTTTTAGAATATGTCTTCTTATAAACTATAAAAATACAAAAGGATTTTTCCTGCAAACACGAAATAGTAGAAAAAATTACTTAAGTACAAACAATTGAAAGTTTTCGTTTTTCAAATCGAGTAATTGTATTTCAATAATCACTTAGCAAAAATTAAAAAGTTAAATTTTTTTTTTATTAAATTTAATGTTTAGATTGGATTTTTTTAGTGATACGTAATATCTTCAATTTTTATATACTAAAGTATACCTAACCTTTACTAATAGATTCGTCGGATAATTCCTGTGTCGAATCTTCCAAGTTTTTTCCACTGAAGAGGATTTACTGAATGTATGAAAAACTTTTTGGAACTTTTGATAGACTTTCATTTGAGCGACATAATTTTATAAGAATAAAGTTAATATAAAAGTTATTTTTGAGATTTTTAAAATTATTTTGCATTTGGTATAAGATTACAGAAAAAGAATCGATATTCAATTCAGTTTTTATGGAAGAAGATCGAATATTCCTGATTGAGTGTGATAACCCCTCGATGTTCAAAATTGCAATGAAATAAAAATAAAATCTGAACTGATAGCACTTAAGTTTTTTGATTTTTAATTCGTTATTGTATTAGAATTTTATTTTACAATGTTGCTATATAATCTTCACTTATTATATTAATACAAAGAATCATTAATTATAATTGAAATTTATACGTAATCTACATATTTCATGAAAAATATAAAATATAAAACGAGTGTCTCAAACACTCAATATTATTCCAACTAAATTAACAAAGAGCAGCATTACATCTGCAAAAGCTTACCCCCCGAGTAACCTAACTAACAAAAAAACCAACCAACCGATCAAACTATCGCACCCAAACAAACAAAACGCCAATAGCATACACCTCTCTGATACCTCTCTATAAAATTCACATATATACCCCATCCAGTTCGCGCTGCACGCGCGCATATATGTCGAAGCAGCGCGGCAGCTTGTTAAGAACCCCGAGGGAGCAGTAAGTGCCTGCCTACGCACGCGCGCTAGATAGCGCTAATACGCTTAAAAAGGCCCGGGAGTATAGTTCCGCGCGAGAGTCGCATTATTATTATCATTGGTGCTGGCTTTCACGCCCAGTGCGAGCTCTGGCTGTGTTATGCTCGTGCGTTCGTTAAGTTTTTAAGGTGAATTCTGGAGCTGAGTTGGGTGGAGTGATGGAGAAATGTACGGAAAAGTTAGCAGGGTAGGGAATTTCTGGATGGGGAGAGCTTTTGAGGTGAAATTATTTGTAGAGATAGATGGGTATTTTGGTTGTTTTTTTATTTGGTAGATATGTTTAATATTCAAGAAGTGGACTTCGTTTTCTTGAGCTGAAATTTACTTTCCTTTTGAATTTTTTATTGGAATAAAGACTCTTAGAGCTTTTAAAAATTTTTTATTAAAATTTTTAAACTTTTATTCGTACTTTAAATTGATGAAATCAATTTTTAATTTAAAAAATTATATTCTTATCAGATGTTCATTTTCATGTTTTAATGTTTTAGTTGTACCAAATCATATTTCGAAAGCACATTCTTTCAATCGATATAGATTTTTATCTTCATTTGACTCTCTGAAAATAATTATAAAACTCATTATTTTAGTGTTGTAAGCATTTAACTAACTGTAATCATTACATAAAACATTAAAATTTAACCGAAATAAACTATAATTTAAAACAATTTTTTTATGTATAAACTATTTTAAAAATATAGAACATTTTATGTTATCGTGTTAATGAAATTTTGTACAATATTCAGATAAAACTTATGAATTTTAATTTTATATTATTAAAATCAAACTGGAAATTACATATAATATATAAGGTATGCAATGGCGAACATACGCATCGGGTGAGAAAGTTTCAAAATTATTGGATATCTTGGAAAAGTTAATTTATAATAAATTAATAAAAAGGTCTTAATAAAGCGATATTCTGAGACAAAAATATACGCATTATTTACGATTATTTTAATAATTCTAGACTTAAAGTTAACAATATTTATAAAGTTTGTGAGATAATTACATAGGCGCATATTTAAAAGAAAAATTATAATTTTTATTAACTTCCTTGAATAAGAATTCCTGTAGTTCACTTGTATTAAAATCACATTCTCATTGTCTCATTAAAACGATTTTAAAATCCTAATCAATTAAAAAAATGATCATGGCTGTCAACAATATTAATAACACATTTTATTTAAATAATCAATGCTCTCAATAATTAAAACCATCCACAAAAACGCAGTCATTCAACCACTCCCACCTTACTTTCCTATACTCAAAACCCACATCACTCCTCATATCCAGATCACCGAATTCCCCGTCACTCCAACCCAGCCTTATCTCAACCACCAATTGCGCAATAACCCCACCTCCCGGAATCTCACCTGCAAACAAAACCAAAAATTCCTCGCTCTCACTCCAGAAACGAAAAAAACCAATAGATCCGAAGCCCGCGCAGAAAGCGCACATGCTGGTATATCCGGGTGGTATTCCCATCTTGCTCTCCAACCCGTTATCAAGCGACGAAAAAAGCAGGAAAGCGCGCGCGCGCGTCGAGGAGGCTAATAGAGCCAAGAGAGCCACTCTAATGAGGAACGCGCGCACCCATTGAATTCCACCGGATAAATGTCCCGGGGAGTCGCCGCCTCCTCTGGTGTATATAACGTTTCCGATTACGAATCGAGGTCGCCGCTCGTTCAACCTGACTGCTGCGCGGAGAAAGAGAGATGCACCCGGCCTTTCGGCTTCGTTCGGCTGCGGAAGGCTGCGGAGAGTTACGACGTTATTGTGAGAGGCGGCGAGTGGTAAGGTTTCTTTGTGGAAATTCGGAAAGGGATAAGCGGCGGGGTTCGATGTTGGGAAATTGGTGACAGTTTGTGGGTTGTGTTTTGGTTTTGTTTGAGGACTGCGGTCGTGATTGGAATATATTAATTGGGAGTATGATACCTTTTCGGCTTTTAAAATTAAATCTTTTTGCATTATATGTTTTTATATTAGGGTCTTTTAAATGTTTTATGTAGGCAATACTTTTAAGGTTGAACAATTAGAACTATACATTTTCAGTGGAGTAATTCCCATGTACACTAGTGATGCGGAAAGATTTAAAATTTGTATTTTTCTACCGATACCTGACCGTCGATATTATTTAATGGTCAGAAAAAAATTAAATTTATAATTCTTATCGCAAAAATTTTAACTTATTGAATAAATACGATTTTAACATTCAAAAGGAACTTTAGAAAAATTATTTTAACTGAAGCTAAGTGATTTTTACAAGGCCAATTTTTAATACCTGAATTTACTTAAATTTAAAGTAACGGCGTTTTCAGTTAACATTATCACAGCGCAACTCACGTTACCGTATTATCGCAAGTAACAAACTTCTTAATTATAATATCCAAAAAAAAAAGAATTATCTCACGCCACATAACTTCCGCGCTTACAACTGCATCGATAAACCAGACCCCCAACGTCCCTCAAAAACAAAGTCATAAAAGCGAAATAAAGAAAGAAATCGATCACGCACTCGTCCGCATCCCTAAGAGAAAGAAGCAGGTCCAAACTTTCACATACCTCGTGTTTACAACAGCAGCATCCCGATAACACTTCCATTTACTTTCGAACAGTCTGCCCCACAACCTGGCGCTCTCCTCGACTCAAAGCCGGGCGTAAAGCCAGCACGCATCCACGAGTTCAAGCGCTCAGCCGTCCTAAGCGTTCAAAGAGATTTCTCCGCGCGGGTGGGTAATGTGCAGTCGTAGCGCAAAGAGGCGCGCTGATAAGAGGCGGCTTTAAGGCGGTGTCGACACATCGGACCCCCTTAATCGCGCCCGCGCACAAAAAGCAGGCGCCGCGATAGTCATGCTAATGACAGAGCAGGCATTCTTTCGGCGCTTTACTAGTTTTACGGGATGGGTGTTGAGACGAGGGAATTTTTGAGGTAATACTGACTAATGGCACCTTCGTATCGCTGCTGTGGAATGTTATTGTAACGCTGTTTTAAAGGTGTACATTTTTTTGATCGTTTTACGGCTGGATGGGTTTATTGAATTTTCTTTTTCTGCTAACTTTGGAGATCGTTTGATAGAGCTGGATAAAAGTTACGTGTATCATAATGCTTATAATTTTTTTTAATTAAAATAGTAAGTTTTTGGTTAGTAAGTATTTAATTCATAAGATTAAATGATGAGAGAAACTTGTATTATTAAATTTTCAAAGAACATGTGTAGTGCAAAAGAGTGTTTTATTTATTCATGCCATAGAAAAGCATCATTAATAAAAGAGTCTGCTATAATGTAGGTCTTGCTAAAGACTCTCTACTTCGTATGCACACTGCAAATAAAGTATCAAGTACGCAAACGCGATAAAATCACCTACATCTCAATTTCAATTCCCAATCGAAATCGCTTTCAAAAATCTAATCAGCCGCTCATCAATCTTCCCACCAGTTAAAAAAACCCAGCTCACAAACCGTCAGTCTCCAAATCGTCCTCAAACCTTCAGCCCGAAAACACAAGACCTCATCAAGCCATTACAATAACGAAGCCCGTGCAACTATACCTTCCATTCTCATCGCTCAAAAAAATTCAGCGCTCAAAAAGCAAGCTAGACAAAATTGGGTCACGCACATACATACCCATCACATACCTTACGTACGCTAGAAATTTTCAATTGCTCGCCCGCGTTTTGACAGCGCAGTACGCAGCTCTCGCGAGCGGGGACCGTTAGAAAACATAATGACGCGCTCACGCAATTTGCGAGTTCGCGCGCGTACAGCCAAGTATAAATCGGTGCGAGGTGACCCGAGAGAAAGAGAGCTAACCGTAAGCTAATAACTACATTAAAATACGTCCGCATAGGTGCTACGGTATTCCCCCCTTAAGGTGCACTGAGCTCTCGTCGATATTACGTTCACGGTATTTGAGCGCGCGCGCGCCTATGAGCTGGTTGATCGGAGAGAAAATGAGACGTGGTTTATGTGTAGGGTTGAGGTGGCGTGGGCTGTGCGGGGTCAGTGTGTGTTGACGATTGGAGGTGCGAGTGGGGTATTGATGCATCAATGAGCGGGGTTTTTTGATGAGTAGGGTTTTGGATGTGTTTATGGGTTTGGAGAGTTTGGTTGGATTGAGTAGATGTATTATGGATTTTGTTGTTGCAGGTGGAACAATGGTGAAAGTACAATTGTATGACATTTTTATTTTCATGGTTTTTAATCTGAAAGGAATGGTATGACAAAATACATTTTTTAGTTACAGAATCAAGAAATTATCGGCGATCGTAATTACGCTATAAACTTTAAAATCGTAATAAAAAAATCAGTAGCATAACCTTATTCACGAGTCGATGTTACCATTATTTTTCAAAAATAATATGAAAGTTTGCTTATTATCGAGAATACGGAAATCTAATTTTTCACGATTAACTTTTAATTTTCGTAAAATTATTTACCGTTAAATCGTTGATTTAATAAATAACAATATTTACCACGTTTACTATGAATTAAAAATTAAATTCAAAAAAAATTTTTCATATTCTCTATATCACAACAGCCATAGACATACATCCTACATCTATATCTACATCCCCTTCAATTCAATTTCAACTGCACACTACATTCTTATATAATTATCAGAAATTCATCTTATCCTATTTTATAATACTTTAACGAATAAAGCCAAGGTCGCGTCCACTATCCAAAAAACCCAACCCACTCAAAATTTCATTATAAAATTTCATACTCAAAGGCTTCAATCAGGGCATTAGAGCACGGTAACTTCATGTCCCGAAAAACGCATCGATCACCCGGCTCTCTTTCATCTCTCGAGTTTCATAATCCCACGCGTCTCGTGAACAAAAGGGACCTGAAAAATCGAAGGTGTCTTGCGCCGACGTCCGCTGCCCAAAAGTAAAGGGAGTATACGTAAAGGAAAGTGGAGTACGCGTATAAATGCAGCTCCTGCGATTGCGGACTTCCAGAAGGTTTCTTTTGCGCGCGCATTTGGATTGTCCTGGGAATGATTTTGCTGAGGTTGATTGAACTGATGGAATCGATGTGGGCTTTGATTTTGTATGAGTGAGATACTCTTGGAGAATTTTAAGTAGAAAGACAAATTTAGGTAGGCCCTAAATTGTGATAAGTAGGACCTAACTGTGTGCTAACGCTGTTTGATGTCGATGTATGGATTAGGCGATTTATTGAATTACTGAATCTATAATTAGACAATCATTTTGATCCAAATTAGAATCTATATTTTATTTTTGGTTAGAAGCTCTTTGAAAAGTGAATAATTATGTTATGAATAATTATGTAAACTTTTGGAAATGAGAACGAAGTGACTTTGATAGCTCAATCTTTTCACTAAAAATGCCTTCAAACCGACTAACTACAACAATAGCTCAGTTCTTACTCCACGAAAAATTTCTCAACAAAAATCAAGACCACACGTTCACTCACCTCGAGCCAACAATTAATCGGTAATAAAGCATCCCTTCAAGGCACATATACCTTCATCAAAAAATCAAGGTATCGCACTACCGCTAACCCACACCAAACCATTAGCCACAAACCCACACACACACACACACACCGCACTCACGCGAGAACAGGATGTGCTTTGATCCCTTCTATTACGAAACTCGCGTAAGAATATAATTTCGAAAACCTTTTTTCATACCGGCCCCTCAAAGCTCCCATTGTGCCTCGCAAGCAATACCACAATTTTTTCCTATCAACTCCGCAGCGTCACAAGAAACCTATGAAAAAAACGAGCGAGGAAGAAGAAGAGGCAGAGAGAAAGAAAGAGACTAGGTGTCAGAAGGAGAAGAGGAAAAAAAAAGAAGGCAAGCGAGAGAAGGAGAGCTGCGAGCTTGGGAGCAAGGAACTACCGCGCGAGAAGCGCGGGTGAGCGAGAAGGAGAGGTAAGGGGACGCCGGTGTGTGTGTATACAGGTAGAGTAGTGGAAAGAGTTGCGAGAGAGAGAGTAGCGCGGCGCGATATCGGTTTCCAGCGTCCACCTTCTCTCTTCAGTCTTCGCTTAGACGCCGCGCGCCGAGCATGCGCGCAACGCAACGCGCGGATTTTATATTGAATTTTTTTCACTGGTACCTATTGTTGTTGGTATAGGTTTATGGGTGATTGGTGATTGAGGAGTTTTGAGGTTTTTGAACTTTGAGTTTTGGTGGTTTTTGGTTTTTGTTGTGGTTTCGTTGAGGAGACTGGATTGGCGGAGAGTGACATTTTTTGGTCGAGAGAACAGTGCGCGCTGGCTCGCTGAGCTTTTCGGACACTTGTTTATCTTTGTGTTATATGAATTCTCCGGGACCACGCGCTCCTGATGGGGTTCGCGTTCGACGAGGTAAGAGTTGATTGCTAAAAAATTTCATTATTATATTTAAGAGATGATTGTATGAATTGAAGGGATAAGTAATACTATATTATTGTTGGATGGAAATATTGTACTTAAACTGTTTGATTGAAATTTGTTAATAGAAAGTTTTAATATAGTAAAAGTAAAAATAAGTATCAATATCTATAGTCTAATTGAAATGTCAAAAGTCAAAGAAATATTCAGGATACAGTAGCTCTGCGCATGAGAAAGTAGCTTCTCTATATTTACAAAGTTATACATTAGCATGATAAAAGAGAACGTTATTTTCTTCGCAAATTTATTCTCAAGACGTACACTTTTATTTTTATTTTTGCCAAATATAAACTGATTCACATCTGGGTGAGCGAGCTCTAAGAATCTGTGGATATTTTACATAAAACCATTTACATAAAATCAGGCGTTGCCGGATCCGATGTGTCATGCCGTTTGTACTTTAGGCTCGGCTTCATGTGAAAAATGAGCACGTGCTAACGTTCTTCAGTTCTGTAAATATTCTTTTGGATTTTTTTAAAGAAATTGTTGACCAAAAGATTTTTTATTTGGTTTTCAAACTAAATTAATATTAGCTATAACATTAAATATTTCCCAACTAAAAGTTATTTAAAAATTAATTTTCTTTCTAAATTAGAAATAACTCCTTTTAAAATCAAATATGATATTCTAAAAGAAATTAACAAACATTTAATAATCCCGTGTCAGTATTGAAAAGTATGGTTAACTATATGTATAAGCATAGCTTATACTGTAAGTTTTGATTAAAATTTTTTTGTAATTGACAAACTGACAGAAACACGACTAAGCGTTGCAAGCGAGTACAAGTGCGCGTTTATAAGTACAGAAGAAAAGTTGCGAGTCGGCAGTATTTCGATGTTCTCATAACGCAACGTAAGTAGTGTCTTATTTAGTAGTCAAGCACCTGCTCAGTAATATACCAAGGTTAATTTTTATAATGTCCAAAGAGGTGCTTTCACTGTAGCTTCCTAAATAACCTAAGTACTTATAAGGTACAAAAATTAAAATTTGTTTAATGATAAAATATTGTAAAAATTTTAAACTTTATAATTATCTTTCTTCTAATGACAAGGAATTACACAATCAAATACAGATTATATTGATTCGCTTTCTACAATAATCCAAACATAGGTTCATAATAGATTTACCGTTTGCTTCATATTCAATAGAAATCAGTAACCTTATTAATCATATCAAGCTGAGGCTTTTTATTATTCATCCCTGTCACGTAGAAGGCGCGACGGTATAAAATTCCACACGTCGGCAGAAAGCGATAAGAATACGAAGACAGGTCGTGGACGAAAGTCAACGTTGATGGTAGCCCGTGTAGTTTGAAAGCTCGCAAAATTTAATTCATAACTGCTAAATTTTTTAGTAAACTAGTTGCAATGAATGTTATGAGGTATTATCGAAAATTATATATTAAATAAAAAGTTTTGTAAAATGAAGTAATATAAGCAAGAATTATTACAAATTGAGAGATGTCTGAATAAATTTGGCTGTTACTACTAACGATTTCAATGTTTAATTTAGCCGATATTTTTTTAAATTGTATTTGATAACTAATACTGTATAAATACCAGAGGTTGGTGTCAAACAGTTTACAAAATAATTTCGTACCTGCAAAAATAATCAATCTATAAAAAAAGCCGATGATTCCATCCTACCTCTGAACTCAACGATGCTACTTAAATTTTACACTTGATAAACCTCATCTATAAACAAAAACAAGTCTCCCCACAATAAACATCACCAAAGATCCCCTCATCACTCACCGAACCTCTCCCGCTTCCTCGTCAACAATCCCCCACTCGACCTCATCATAAACCCTCATCGCGCGCGAAATTCAAATATCACTCAACCATCCAAAACACTCGGCCGATTTCCACTTTAAATCCCTCCAGCTATTTATCCTCCGATACAAACATACCCGCACACATAAGCACATGCGCGCTGCGCTCATGTAATGTCAGGGTCGGCAGCGTGGGAAAATCGCGCGCTCGCACGCGTGCCAGAAAGTCCAGTTGCGCGCGCGCGCGCCGAAAGGCCAATCGGGTCCTTCGCGCGCATTAAGAAAGCCGAGAGAGCTCAGCGTGGCTGCGCGCAGTACGTTCGTGGGTTATGCGCCTGCATATAGGCGACGGGTTTTCTTGACCTGAAAAGACTGAGAGCGCGCCTGCCAACTCGCGCGTTTCAATTAACGGATATAAATTATTGTATCGCTCGCGCATGCGCACTTGTATATGTACACCCCCACTCGCATAACGTGCGTAGTACTACATTCATAAACTTACTTGCTTGTCAACGTATATTTACACACACACGCACACGTAGACACAAACCGATTCTCACAAAGTATGCAAACAGCAACATTCGCGCCGTTTCGGACTATATCTCCTTCAGAATCTCCTGGCCGAGAGAGAGCAGAGCGCGCGCATATAAACGACGTAACTCGTATTACCCTTGCGATAGCGCGCGCACAAGCTCGCCTATATATACAAGAGACGAAGGCGTGGCTGCTCAGCGTAAAGTTACGCACAAATCCGAATCGTAACATGCGATCTGTCCTGTGTATATACCCTCGCAGCGCGCGAAAGAGAGGCGCAGGGGAACGGAGAGCGATATACACACGCCGCGGCGGCCGATGAACGTTATCCCCTTGAGAAACGATCTCTCGTGCCGGGCTGCTATTGTGCAGCGAGCTGCCGCAGTTACGGGCGAAACGAGGATCTTCGAGCGCGCTGATGTTAATAAAGTGAGGCTAGGATGGGTTGGGATGGTCTTGAGGAGTAGGTAAGGGAGCTAGTTTTGCGGTGAGGTGTGTGGATGTTTTTAAAGTGGGTTTTTTATGGGTAGTTTTTGCGTTTGGGTTTGTGCGGGTGGATGGTGGTTGTAATTGAGGAACGTTAGTGAGACTGATGATGGAGCAGGGCTTTCTTGCGATGGCGTAAGAGATTACGTTATCTCCGGGGCCTTTTATTCTTTTCAAGTTTCTGAAAGTGTGAGAATAAAAGAGTTATTGTTTCTGCGCAGCCAAAGATGAACATCTTCCTGTTAAAAAGCAAATAATTTCTGTATTAAAATTTCATCTTTTGATGTAGTAATTATAATAATATTTATAATAAGATATTGTATCTTGTAACTTTACATAAAAACGCAACAAGATTATGAGAATTTATTGCAACAATAAAAACATCCATAAGATTAAATACCTTCACTTTACGCTGTTCACTTTCAAATTTCAATGTACATGCAATATTGTGGGCATTGACCTTAAGGAATTACAGCGAAAGTACTTCGATCAACTGTACTGGATGTATACAATCTAAGACCTTACTGAAAACATTTAAGCATTTAATCATTGTGAGACTGATCTAACAGAAAGTAAAAGGATGCACAGTTGACTTAAAGATATTTGCAAGGAATTTTTTTAAAATCCATCGACAGTGCTAGGCGTTGTCAAGGAAAAGAGCCAGTGAGATTGTCATACATCAAAATGTTCTGTGCGATTATCTTTTGATAAACTATACTTGATAAACCAATTCAGATTTAATGTAGAAAATCATGTTCAACGTCACTACTTCAAAGCACTACTTCAAAACAAAATCTTGAGATTTTAAAACAAACAACCACTTGTTCCGATTAACACTTGAACCAATAACCAAATCCCACCTCCAAAAAATCACTTTCAATCATCACTTCCACTTTCAAAACGAAAAGACCAACCAGCCACTTCTCCATCATTACAAATCCGCCAACATCCCAAACCACTCCAACCTCAACCAGTCGTCCACACCTGCAATCAACAACACTCGCTTTCCCAAATCCAGTCCCAAGACACACACACACACACTTCATCACGAAATCGCTGAAGAAAGAAGCGCTAACGAGTACACTCGTCCAGCTCTTCCGCTTTTTGTCGTAAGAACGCGGACGCTGGCGGCTTCCGGCTGGGAAGAGGCTTTCTCCTTGCGCAACCTCGCGCACCGCTCCTCCCTATTTCACGGTCAAGATCTCTTTGTGTCCGTCTCCGTCGTAAAAAGAGCAGATGACGCGGGGAAAGGTGATAGGTAGGCTGCTCTCCCACGACGCGCTGGGCTCGTAAAGTTGCTGCCGGGGAATCGTAAAAGGGCTGGCTGAGGAAGGGTTTCTGGGAGGGAGTGAAAGAGACGACGGTGTTTGATTGTTGTCTTGAGGCTGAGGGAATTTTTTAAGGGGGGTGCATAGGGATGGTGGGGACTTGGAGGGAGTGGAAGGATTGATGCGGGTGGATTGGTTTTTTTTTATTGATTTGAGAATTTTTTTCGTTGGGGCACTAAGATTACGTTATTGTGTTTAGAATTGAGAAAAATAAGCAATTTTGCATCTATATTACTCGAAGATAATTACTTAACCGAATAGACATTAGATTGCGTTTACGGATAAATTTACCAATGTTATAAAAGTAATTAAAAATTAAAAGAATGTATATTCTCGGCTAATCAAATATATTGAACAGTAAAAGGCTTTATAAGACAGACGTCTGTAAGTAACGCGAGAGACGCTAATCATACGCCTTGTTTCGAGCTCTGAATATATTTTTTCATTAAATAGAAACCCTATGGCTTTTTCAGCGAATAAAATTAACATTTCTTTATTTATTCACTATCGATCACTATAATTATAATTATTTATACACACATCAGAAACCTTTAAAAAAATTATTATCATTATTTTTCGCATGATAACTTTTTCCTCGGATCTCCTTGATCCTAGCAGATTACTTTGCCATGAATTTCCTTTTGATATTATTTCCGCTACGGCGCTGCACGAAAGCCTAGCTTCTAAAGCGTTATGGAAGACCGTTTTTTTTCCTGTTATTAGTCACGATAGATTAGGCAGGAATCCAACTTTTTTTCTTAACGACTCCGGCGATTGTAAATTGCTTTGTTATATTTTCCGAGCTTTCCTCGCTGTGCTAAAGGAATATGTAAGTTCATTTTACGGTGCGTGAATTTTATTGGAAACCAAATTGATTTTAACTATTGCTTTATGGCATATTTATTTAGAATTAATATAGAAATTGGTTTGTTAAAATGAATAACGTATTTATTCTACGTATGTGTAATTGTTTATTTTTGTTTTTTGAATATCAAGAAAAAATATGCTGAAAAATAAATTTGAATTATTTATTTAAATTAATTTAATTTTTGTTCATACTTTATATTTATATTTGCTAATTGTTATCATCGTTTCAATAAAAATTGTAAATAATTAATTAAACTTACTCTAAAATACTCATTACAATCAGTTTATTTATATTTACTTATTGAAATGCGTGAAAGCACTCCGACAACTATGAGTCAACGTAGAATTAATTACGTAGGCATTTATAATATCTACTGCAAGTAAAAATTTAGGTTCATCATTAACTAAAATTGATTTAAAAAATTAAAACCATTATTTAACTTATATTAATAATTAAATACCAAACCATAACACAGACGTAATAAATACTTCAAATACTCAAAATATAATTAAAAATAAAAAGCAAGCCTACCAACTCAACTAAAACTCGCCAAACACTCAAACCACACTCAAAAATTAAAAAGCCCACGCACCACTCCATAATCCCTTAACGAACTTTCATCCAAAAGCATCCCACCATTCCAACACCCACAAAAATCCATCAGTCGAACTCGAGCGCCACTCGACTGTTACGAGCGCATTGCGCGATCGTCACGGGCGATCAACTTCATTTGCCCCGCAGTAAAAAAGCCGACGCACCTCGGGCAGCTGAGGTGACGATTGAAAGAGCAGACGTGCCGTCTTTGGAATTGAAAATGCTCTTTTAGCGTACAAACGACTGGTGTGAACGACCGGTGGGGAATTAGGAATTAAGAGCGAATGGCTTTTCTTGAGTGTTAAATAGTTTGGGATGCATTTGAAAATTAATGGTTATGGTACTAAGGAAAGTTTCTCGTTCGGTAATTCTAGGTTTGTATGAATGGCGCAGATCGCGTGCGTAAGATTCGGGTTTTTTGAGGAACGGGTTGATTAGACGTCTTAGAATTTCGCACGACAATGAAATAGCGCTCCAAATAGCGAGCACGCGTTTGCGCCAACCTAGATTTGCGGTAATGTTAATTGAGATTTGAGAGAATGTTTAACTAGAATTTCAGGAACAAAACATGTTTGCATTTGCATTGGCGCTTGCCGGGAAATGTATGTGCTGTCCTGGCGTAGACTTTAATTAAGTGATTGTTATGATAAATTCGTTTGAGATTAGAACGCCGGCTTAGAATAATGAACTGTAGTTTCCTGGCGCATAGTAAATTTGCTTATGAATAAAATTAAATTCAGTTTAATCTTTTATGAATTATTAAAACGTGAATAATAATAATCACAAGAAAATACAGAAAACATAAACATTGCATAAAATAAGTAAATATTGAATTTATTTTGCATCAACTATTTTGATGATATAATTTCGAAAAGGATTGTTTCATTTAACAAAAAAACGTAAATATCCAACTTTTTCTAACATTTTCTAAAATTATCTATATCCAAAGCTAACTACAGTAAACTACGTAAAACCAAGCCGCAAAAGAATATCCACCTCGAAAAAGACCAGTGGCCCGGCCGGCCTCCCAGACTACAATTGCGTCAACGCTGTCCCGTTAAAGAATCCTTTTTTATCCGGCAGCGGCGCTCCTATATAAACATCGCTCCTCCCGAGCGTTAAGCCGTAGGTAGCCCACACGCAGAAAGCAGATCGCCTGCTGAGGTCCGCAGGCGGCTGTTCTGTCCGCGGGAGGCGACGAGTTTAAAACCGAGCCGCCGATTCTTATCCGGTCTTTCGACGAAGCGAGCTCACCGGGTAGTATTTTTGGCTTTGATGGTATGCGTTCGGGTGGTTTGCTTGTTTTTCTTTTTCTGGGAGGTTGCGGGAGGTATTTTTTGGGGGTATATTGAGGTTTGGTTGTTGTTTGATTGTTGTTATTGTTTTGATTTTTAGTTTTTATGTGGACAATGATTATGTCGATTGGTGTAGTAAAATACAACTTTATGGGTCAATCAGAAGGATCGGATAAATTAGTATTTGGGTGCTCTGATTCAACGGATGTTGAAATCTATGAATTATATCTTTTTAATTAAATCGATAAAAAATATCGAGATAGGTTGATTATAGATAATTATTAGGTGATTGGAGAACGGACCACTAAATCTTGATTAAAGCAATTCTTCAATGTTATATCGATCAACTGCATGTAAGTGTTCGTAAAAGTAGGTCTTATATTGTCATAAGTTATTCCATAATGCCTTTTGTTAGCATTACATTTTTTATAATACAAAAAACTAATTTATTGATAGGAATTCGTATTTTGTCGTACAGCCAATCATCAAAGTCAACCTACTTCATTTTGTATTTTAAAATAATTACTTTTCATTCACATATTTCATCTTAAACCAAACACGTCCTACATAAAATTCACAATTCATTATTATAATTACTTGACTTCATACTGCACAACCAAAAAGTAGGCTCCTAGCTGTCAATTTCGTCGTACCCGCGAATGTCAACGTTTCCAAAAACACACCAAAATCAGCATAAAAATCCTAACCCCAAAAAAAACAAGGCCAGACGCCAAATTACACTCCCAATCCTAAACCTTCTACCGCACAAAAAAGTAACCCACCCCGGCGCTAATTACACCAATTACCCAGGCGTCAAACGATCCCACAGCCACATTCGCACTCGCGCGACATTAATAATTCGCCTCTAGCGTGACTCACCCAAACGTCACGCGGAAGAGGCAACCACAAGCTCAATTAGCACCTCGACGCTATCACGAGCCGGCGGGTCATCAACACTCGCGCATTACAAGCGTAACAAAGCCAGCCGGCGACACTAAAATTCCCCGGCGTTCCCCGAAAAGAATAAAGTCCTCCGGATACATCTCCGAAAGCCCGAATTTATCGGCCGATTATCCGACTACAGAGAGGAAAAAAGCCGCGTTTGAACCAGCCGACGCGGTGTCATCTGTCCCGCTTTGTGTCTCGTCCGGCCGCGCGTGTGTACACGTTTTCCCGCCTGGGGGGGTCGTCGTGTGAAGTCCCGGCTTTCGGGGAACGTCGGTGAGTTTTCGGAGGTTGTGTGAACGTTGGCTGAGGCAGGTAAACGCGCCGCTGGTGGCAAAGTGGCTGTGTTGGATATTGCCTCGTTTTGGGAGGTTTTTGAGGATTTGAGGATGAGGTGGGAGATCGTTGGTGTCTTCTTTGCGGGATTTCTTTTTGGAGTTCTTGGTGGAGTTCTGGGAAGGTTCGCTTTGGTGTGAGAGTTAAGTAGACGTGAGTTATGATTGTGATTCCTGTTTTATTGGTGTAATGTGAGCACTTAAGCTTACACTAAAGTTTTCGGTAGGATCTTAGAATTTCGTTGAGTTCTTTTAATTTATCATTCAAAACTCCGAAATCAATCTAACATAATAAAATATAGCGAATTACACATAATATCTGTCATTACAATAAAAAGTTCCCAATCATAAAAACACATTCACTTATAAATAACCTCACAGCACCAAAAAATCAATCCCGTATATCCTCGAAAACCAGCCTGCCCCCACGCTCGAATTACCCCAATTCCCCGCGTAAACAGCGAAAATCAACAGCTCGTCCGCGTTACACCTGCAACTCTCTCTCCGCCAGCCTCCGATCAGCCGTAAAATTAAGCAGCATCTCTGCAGTCTCGCTCATACATAAACGCAGCTACTTTCGAGGCCGCGCGCGAGCTGGGAAAGCGACGGCGCTCCCGTAAGTAGCCCGGCGGAAGGCCCGCGGTGATGGGGCACCGCCGACGTCATTATGCCAGGAGGAGGGGGGGTCCATTGTCCTCGTTCGCGGAGAGGCGAATCCCGATGAGCGCGGGGAATGCAAATGCGACGGGGCTTAGGACGGCGTCATTTTTTAGGATTTTTTTTGGGGGGTTATTGTTTGGATCACAATGGATGATTAATTTGTTTTTCGGCTGCTGGTGGCAAGGGGATTTTTGAGGGATTCGGGTGGATGGAGACGGGGGATTTGGATGGCTGGTGAGGGGATTGATGATGGTTTAATTAAGAGAGGTTTGGTTGGGATTAAAAGGTTGTTATATAGAGATTGAATTGGGATTTTTCTTGCGTATGCAATTTGCGAGTAATTTTCTGTAATCGCGATGATCGTGTTAGTCTTGAATTTGCGTTCGGAAAATTTTGCAGGGAGGCGCAATTTTAGGGGGAAATTACCGTGACGGTGTATCGAAAGTCGCTAATGCGTTAAATGAATCGTAACGCACTTATGTATACACGTGAATATCACGACGATCTTTTTATAGGTTACTAAATTGGTGCGTAATTGATTTTGATTCTCACTAAATAATTTTCTAATTAAGTTTAGCAAAATGTTTTTGCACTACTTGTTATCTTAGGCTTCTTCTATTTTTCATCCAATTTCAATGGTTTAAATTATTCAATGGGTTTTTATTTTTTTATGATTACTGTAATTGAATCGTTTTTCTGCGTAATGATCTTAAATGAATCTCTCTACGCTCCAAATAGAGCTTTAATTATTTATATAGAACTATGCGATGTACATCAGCAGTAAAATGTTAAAATTTATCATTGGAATAACTTCATCAGCTATACATACTTCAAGATATTTTTAAAGTTATAATTATTTCGTTATTATTCTCACGTAACTTAAAAAAAAAATAATTTCTTACTAGTAAAGTATTTAATAACTTTCCAATAAAAAATTAAAAATTATCAATTCACTTAAACAAAAAAGTAATCAATACTTCAACTTCTAAAGGGATTCTGAAAGCTTTACTAACTTTCTACAGTAATTACTTATGCAGTTATGCAAAAGTCAAATAAGAAAACGAGAATAAGGAAGCTTTTAAGAAAAAAAATTCCTATTTTCTCTTGTCTTCTAGTGGCAAAAATAATGTTCTTTTCCCATGTACACCTTTACGACATTTTCACTCATTTGTGTGCATAGCATTTCAACTTGACCATTAAACATGGTTACTCTCTACGACTAAATCTTGTTTACGTTAATTTATTCATGTAAACCGTTAAATATTTACGAGGCACTTAATTTATAAGTTACTATAGTGTATTTTTATAAAATTAACAAATTTAAAAAGATAAACTTTTACTTATGTTATTGTTCAATTGTTTTTGCGGCCTCCCAATGGTAACTTAAGGTCCCCTTTATCCTATAAAATTCATAGACTTACTGAAAAATCGATATAAATATTTTAAGGTAGAGGTAACTTTATCTCGAATTATCTCGAAAAATATACTAAAATAGTGATATTGTACCGTTTTAAAGTGAATAATTATATTATCAAAAATTTGTATATGAGAAAAAAACAAGCTGATAATGAAGGATTCCTGAATAACATTGTTCATTTTTAAAAATTGCTATTTATTTTTATTTGCCAATATAATAAATCAATAATTTCTTTTCAATACATCCTAAATTTCTAACAAGAGAACATTAACAAAAAAAAACTTAAACTCAGCCATAAAATTAGATCCAAAACGTAAAAACATCAGCCAACACTACAACTCCGCTCTCAAATCCCAAACAATCACTCGCATCATCCTCGCTCCACACGCTCCTCCTTAACCTAAGCAGCTCAACCCGGCAATTCCGATCCCTCATACACACGCCTGAATAATGCAAGCGGATAAAAATCCCCTCCTCCCGCGTGGGCGAAAAATCTATCGCTCCGATCGGCCACTTCCGCCGCGCGCCGAGGAAAAAAGAAGCCGGGGTGAGACGGAGGAGGAAAATGCAAATGCAAATCCGTGTTTACGGATCCAGGCCAGCGCGCGCGGCGTCCTGGATAAAAAAAAATATGGGAAGCGGCTTTTCCTGCGCTCGGGAAAATGGAGTGGAAAATGCACGGCGCGTGCACGTGGATGAGATGCGGACGAGGTCGTGGGTGGGTTGGTTTATTGAGGGGATTTTTGTTTGAGGTGTGTGGGTGGGTGTTGTGGTGGGTGTGGGGTATTGATTGGAATGTGTGTTGGAGGGTCTTTTGAGGGTATTGGTAAAGGATTGATTTTGTATTGTTGGGATATAGTTTTTTCTTTTTTCTTTATTGGATTCGATTTTAGAGAAGATTTGTTTTGATATCTGAATTTCACTTCCGGCTTTTTAGAAAATAGCTTTTAAATATATCTTAATCTTCAAAGCAAATCGTTTTTCCGAAAATACAATTCCAAAAATGCAAAAGTACAATAAATTCATTCACAAAGAAAATAATCACCCATAACCCACAACCCAAACCATATAAATTTCCAAATTTTCTCGCAAACTCCACAACCTTTTGTTTATCATTCCCCTCAATCCAACAACGCAGCCACTCTGACAAAAGGCGACCATCCAACCAACGAACCCCGATCGCGCATCAGCGATGAAGTAATTCAGCCGCGCATCAGCCCGAGAGCTGCATCCCACTGCAGAAGAGAGAAAGACTGACAATTAATGGCCTGCCCGGCGTCCTCTCCATTCGTATTCGTCACGGATGCATTTAACAAGACTCGCTCCTCCTCGGCGCTCCTCGCTCGGCTGCGCCACTTTTCAAATGTGACTTTCCCGTCGAGAGGAGCGAGTGTGTCTGTGTGCGTCTGTGTTATTGCGCCGCGGGTCTTGGAGGAGATGGAGACGCTGGCTGAGGCACCTTGCGTTTACGTGGTTCGGATAGGTTTGTTTGATTGAGAGATGCGCGTGGGTGGAGCGTTTTGTGAGTTTTTGGTGCTCTGATTAGGTGTGAGTTGAACGCGGGTTTATATTTGGGTATGTGTATTATTAATGAAGATAAGATTGGCTCACCAATTTTTTTTCTATTTTTTCATTTTAATTCTTTAGGGAAAATATCGACTGTAAAAGAGTGTAAAATCTTTATTTACAGCGTTCATTAATTAAATTTTAAAATGAAATTCTCGGGCGTTATAATAGAACGATGATCAATACTGATGAATTGAATGTGCTGCTTTATTCTCTATGCAGATTGAAAATTGATGAGGTGGAAAAAAGTGAATAGGAATTTTCGTAAAACGAGTAAATTTCTATATTTGTCTTTTGCATATAAAAATAACCTACCGGTTAAAAAAATATTCAAAATAAATATTTATTAAATATAAGAATACGCTTAAATTAAAAAATTACTGCTGATAAATTTCTTTATTGTAAATGTATTTTTTTAATATCAATTACCAACCGAACCAATCTTTCCCTATTTATTTCTAAATTCAAAACCACCCTCCAGTCTCAGAACGCACCCTTTCTTCTCTTAACAATCGACCTCCTTCCACCTCCAAAAAAAATCTTTAAAAAATCACTCAAATCTCTCGACAACGAACCCAACAAAAACCTTCTCTTCCCACTCTTCTCCTATCAGCCCAGAGTGCACCGAGTCCATATCGCTCCAGGATTGATCGAGAACACACACACACATACACACAGTAGGGCACGCGGCCTCGAATTCGGGTCGGGCATTATACGTCGAATAAGCGCGCAAGAGCCGCTTTCGGCACGCTGGCTGCATTGTGATACTCGCTCGCTGTTTGCGGAGATGCTTTGCCGTATAGCCAGCTGGAGCTTTCCGCGAAATATGCGCGGGTTCTCTTGTTTATCGTTGCGGAAGAGCGCTGGGAATTTTGTCAGGCGGAGTGGATATGGCCGGAATTTCGTCCACAGGATAAATGTATAGGTTGGAATGTTTTGGATTTTTATACTATTGTGCGAGTTTGTGTTTGTTATGAAGAGGAGTAAATGAAGTTGAGGAGTCAGGCGTAGAAAATTAAGTATTGAAGTTCTTGTAAGAACCGTCGTTACAACTCTGCGTGCAAAACGAAATGTCCAAGTCACGCTCTTGAAATGAGAGAGTCAAACTCTAAATATACGACTCCATTACAAACCGAGAATCCTGACGAAATCAGTGTCGCACGACTTTTTTCGCCGAATACAATCAGCCGCGACTGACACTCCGTCTCAACAGCCCAAAGGCTACACGATCACCAGCTCCTCAAATTCGGCGGATAACCGCCTTCGTTTCAAAAGCTACATTCCCTCTCTTACTCATCCCATCGAAATAAAGACCTTTTTGCAACACTCCTTGCTTGAATCGTCTCCGACGCTGATGCGATTCGAGCGTTGCGCAACTGATCATTCGACACGCGAGAATTTGATGCATGAACTTTATGCGAAGATATGCGTGATTGCTTGATTGAGGGGGGCCGTTAATTTTTCGCAACGATCGGCGTCTTTGCTGGGGATAGGCGAAAATCGATGATTAGGAGGAGAGTAGGTTGCGAAAGTAGAATCGTCGAGTGTCGCGTCTCGTGCGATTTGGCTGGGTTAATTTGATGGAATGATGCTATTGTGTACGTACGTGGGTTTGTTTCGCATCGGCGTTACTCAAGATGTTGATTATAGCCAGCAGTAATAAAATAAGCGTCAATCATGTAAAAATTATCTGAAATTCAGCATGAAACCATAAATTACAAAAAAACAAAACCCATCAATTGATTCCCAAACCATCACCTCCACCCTATAATATTTATCCCAAAACAAACGCCCCCATCAATCGCGCCCTCGCGACAAAACAGCGCCTCCATTGTAAGCCTAATCAAGCGTGAACGCGCGTCGAATCGCTCCGAAAGCGGCGGGGAAAAAGTAAAAACATCTTCCGCACGCAGGCTCTCTCCGAGACGTTTCGACCAGAGAGGCACTCATCGTAAAGGCAAATCGATGGCTCCCTAATGGCTTTTGTCGGCGAGTCTGTTGTCGTGACTGTATATAAGCGCGGTGGGAGAGGAAAAAGAGGACCGCTCGCGCGCGCGCGCGCCGGGACACGCGCACCTGACGACACTTTCGGACTGGCGCGCGAGCTCGTAAAGGCCAAAGTGCCGGAGAGCCGGCTTGCATACCGATTTGGTTCTGGGTGGTATATGGAGGCGCGTGGAGGGTTTCCTGTCTGGGTAAGCGTTTTGCTGGGTCTTTTGCGTTGGGGGTTTGGGGTTGGTTGGAGAGGTTTGTTGTTGGGTTGTTTTTGTATGTATTGGATTATGGAATTGTAATTTTATTGGATTACTAATTTGAAGTTTTGGTTGGGTAAGTGTTATCTACTTATTGATTACTCAAATTTACGCTTTAAATGATAAGAGAAATCTGGTGGGATAAATTTTGTAAATACTCAAGATTTATAGGCAACATTTATGAAATAAAATTTAATATCTAGCCTATAAATGTTATAGTTTGAAATGAAAATTCATATATTTTTCTATTAGGCACAGTAAATATTTCATTTAAATTTATAGATACAACCACTCTAACTAAAAGGAATTAATTTATCGTTAACTTTTCAGTGTTATAAATTTTAACATTAAAAATGGTAAAAATTTCAAAGTTATCAAATTTGATTTTTTATGTCATGAACTTTTAAACATTTTTTAATAATATCGGTAATAAAGGTATATTACTTAACTTCAAAGTTATTATTCAGATAAAATGTTCATTAAAGCATACATTTGCGTTTTTAAATGACCAAAAAGTTTAATCATTTAACTCGATTTTTTCAAAACTTTGTCAAATAGCTATTTGTATTATTCTATCTAGAAAAAATGATTGTAAACCAACGATAATAGCAAAATTTGACCAATATAATCAAATTACAAATCAATGTAGCAATCTTATACAATTTTTTTTTAACAACAACTGAAGATTAATCGTCACCCCGGACATTTTACAAAACTTCACAAATCTTTCTTCAACACTAACTTTTCAAAGATTAAAATCAAACAAATCGCACAACAACAAAGCCACACCACTCCCTCCCATCCATTCGCAAAGCTCACCCATCCCACAAAAATTCCTCCATAAAAAACAAAACCCACCTCCCACCCAAGAAGCGCGTGTCACTCGCTTAATGCACACTTACGCTAATTCCTCGCTTCCTGTCGTATATTTAAAGCCAGCTCCCGCTCGCACAAAGCCTATATATAAACACCGGCGTGTTTAATCGTTCGACGCGTGTCCCGTACACTCTTTTTCTCTTTCTCTCTTTGTACATCTGCCAACGAGCCGTTGCGGTTTTAGCGCGCAGACGGAAAAATATGTTACAAGGCCGGCCGCGGAATTGTCGCCGCGACGAAATTCGCGCGATATTAGAGGCAAGCGTGGCTGTAATAATAGCAAGTTGCGGGTATAAGTGAGATTGCGATCGGGATTATTTGCACGGGATTGTTATTGCCTAACTTGTCTGTTGTGTTTATTGTGGAGGTAGGTTGGATGGAATCTGAATTGTTGGCGCGGGGATTTAATGGAGGTGTATTTTTCGAGTGTGATTATCTTTGTGTTTACTAAAATGTGAGAAAATTTTAGTTATCGGTGATTGTAAGTGAATGGAAATACTATTAAGGATTCGAAAGAATGTTCTGATTTAATTGTTTTATATATGGGTAATAGATGATCTTAAAATTAAACTGTTTAAAACAAAATTAGATAGATAAATATGCAGAATTTATTTGCCTGGTGTGATATCATCGAATGCATAAACAGTTTCGTAACACTATAACTGTATAAATTCGCTTCTGGTAAACAAACTCTTAAAATGGCATAAAAAACTTTAATACACTTAATAAAAATGTAACCCATAATACACTTTAAAGCTATAAAATTGCAGTAAACCAACAAAAACCCAAACCCATGAATCAATCACTTTTACACTTTCGATTCAACCACACACGCAATCACCCAACCAAAACACATTCACCCTCCAAAATCCAACTCCATAACTCCCAGCCCATTAACATCCACAAAACTAATTACCACCATAAACGTCAACCAAATACATCTCACTCTCACACATTTCTCAACCGATCTAAAAACTCACATGCAAATTCTCAACTAACAACAACCCACCATCCCAGCAAAAACCATCTAAAATCTCTCCTCCGTCCATAGCTGGCATAATTTTCGTTTTCTCGCCGAGGATTTAGGTCCGCGCGTGCGAGCAGCGGGCCGTTAGCGCGCGTATTATATGCGAGCGTCTCGCGTGCGCGAGGGAGAAGCAAATGAAGCGTGAGAAAGCGCGCTTAATTTTCACGCGCCGGGAGTTAATCTAGATTTAAGCGTCGTAAAAGCGAGATTTTAAAGCTGCTAGCGCAATGTAGTGGGTATTATTGTATTGCCTTGGTTTTGTTTTGAGGTTGGGAGGTGGTTTTTTGTGTTGGATTGTGGGCAGGATTTATGGATATTGATTGAGATGTTTCTGGGATTGTGGTTTTGGAGAAAGGTGATCGAAAGTTGAAGATGGCTGGAGTATTATTGTGTTTGGATGATTTTTGGATTGATGTAATTAAGGAAGTAATTAGATACTTGTTTTACAAGTATAAGTTACTACTAATTACTGTGAGAATAATTTGATTATCAAAATATATAATAATATGTTATTGAAATTAGGTTTATAATGATTATGCTGATGAAAAGAATTGAAACCACAATTACGAATTCTTATTAGAGTACTTATTAAGTATATAAGAAATTAAAAGTTGATTTATATATTACATTAAAATAAACATTTAATTATTGTTTTCTTTTTTGTTGCAGGTGAGTTACAGAAACCCTTACAACCTAAATCTTCATACGTAAGTTTATAAACCTTTCTAATTACTCATTACATCTATTACTCCTTAGTAATTCAAAAATTGAATTTTCAAAGTACCACTTCACCATTTGCCCTTTCACCGCACCTTTTAAACTTCAATAAAAAGAATCGATCACGTTCCTCTGCAAACACTACTCTCCGCTCACCCGCGCATCTAATCTCACTCCGAATCCCCTAACCTTCGAAAAACAACAATCTCCCATTACCCCATCCCCTCGGAACAATGCTCGAAAACTACGCAGCCAGCTAAAGAAAAAAATCAATCCCGCAACAAAGAAAGATCCCGCAACCCTAACGTGAACGGCTTCATCCAGCGATAAGCGCGAGAGTAAAAAGAGCCGCCGAAATCCGGAAGTCATTCCTCCTCCTTCTCTTCAAAAAGCCCGCTCTCTCGCATTCCGGCTTATCTCGCTTGCGCTTGGCTGTATACAGCGTAGGCGCGCATGCCTACCGCTCGCCCATAAAACCCGTCTCCTCGGCTCTTTTTCCCTCTGCGGTCTATGGGGACGAGAGAGGCCCGAAGAACGCGTGAGAGAAGTCCACTCGGTGCTGCCTCACGCGTATTCGTTGCGGGCGGCCGTTCCGCGTCTTCTATTTTATGAGGCGGCTAGGAGAGGAGGGAGAGGATGGACTGTGATTTCGCGCGTGTTCGCTTTTATGATGGTGCGGCTGGTATAGGTGTTCGATCGCGAGGCGGCTTCTTTGGGTGAGGAGGTTGCTGGGTTTTTTTTTTGGTGGTGGGTTGGGAATTATTGGATTGTTTGTGTTTGGAGAATGAGGATGTGGGAGTGAAAGAATGAGTAAGTGATTAGAGTCTAGTGTTTTCTTCGAGGTCCTTTGCGGATTGTAGCTGTTGTGATGATTACTTGAAGGTATATTCTGAAGGAGTTGCGCAAAATTTTACTCGTTTTCGCGAAAAAATATTTTTATTGCGTACAATAATTACAAGACTTTTCTTATTTTCTCTGCGTCAACTATTCCACAATTTTCAACTTACATTTTTCCGTGTAATTACAAAAATCTCCGTAACTACATTACTCAACTCTCCAGCCAACCGCCCGACAAAGCATATCCATCCTCTGCAACCTCGCAAACCCACCAGACAATCAGCAAGCGGTAGCCACTCCAGCTTCAAACTTTTTACACCCGACCGCTCAAACCGGCCGGCGTCCATAACCTAACTCTCACGCCATAACAACTCGCCCATACAGCCCCAGCAGAAAAAAAAAATTACAAACCACACGCGCGTAAACCTCGAGAGTTTCTCTCCCGCGAGCGAGCTCTATTATCGCGTTACGTGAGGGAAAATTCGTCAAGTCCGGCTTTTTTTCGCCGTCGCCCGTATAATAAATACGCCGATAATAGAGCCCTCTTGCGGAAGCGCAAAAATCGACGATGGCGATCGAGAGCGCGCGATGTGTTTCTCACGATGTCGGCGAGCGGAGAAAGCTATCGGCTCGCCCGTTCGTGTGCACGTGTGTGTGCAGCGGCGATCGGTAAGGAAAATAGCCGATACGTGCTTTCGCGGGGCCATTTGGATTAAATTGTGCGAGACGTTTGATTAGCGCGCTTGGGACAGATTTTTTTTTGAGGTTAGAATGATGGTTGCTGTGTGTGACTCTGGGACGGGTCTGGGATGTGTGAGAAATAGAAGGTGGATTACTGTGGTTAATGAATCGATTTCTATGGTAATCGATTAAAGGGGCAATCAGAAAGTTTGATCAAATGATTGCATTGTAGGTTTTCGAGCAGTGGACAATATTTGTTTATGCGTACCTATATAATGAATAATGAATAATACACCCATACTGTGCATGTTTCTACTTGCAATAGTTACCGAATCCGTTGTTTACGTACGTATATGGGTCGTCTCGAGCCACTTACGGCTATCGAAAGTAGCCATAAATAATAATTTTTCGCCGCTCGCTTCGTGCCCAAGCTACATAGTTTCTTAATTTTCCAAAGATAATGAGCAAAGTTTTACCATAGCCAAAAGAAGATTTAGCACTCTCGAAAGTAATCAAGAGACCAAAAAACGTGATCGGTACATTAACCACCAACGTCCAAGCAACAATAATTTACAACCTCACCACACAACCAAAACAACAATTCGACAACTTCAAATATCAGCAATTAAAAGCTGAGCTCGATCCCTAACAAACTTTCACCTCCAGCAAAAATCCCACAACAATCGCTTATTGTCACTTTCAAAACTACTCGCATGCTCTCACCCGATACATCGCAATTATCGAGCTATATCGAAGCCGTCTCGACCTCGGGGTCAGCAGCGCATTTTCTCAGCGAGAAGCTCGCGCCTAGATATAAACAAACGGCAGCACACTTTTCGCTGTATAACCATGGCGCGTGGGGTAACCCACTTTTCTCGCGCGCGTAATTTTTTTTTTTCTGTAAAAAGAGAAGAAAACGAGCGTGAGTGTAGGTATACACACGCGAGAGAAGCAGTGGAGGATATAAGCACGGCGATTTACGGTGGGTTACTTAATTGTATCGTGTTTCATCGTCGATTTCCTTAGCTCGGTGTTTCGTTTCGCGTCGATACTGGCTCGCGGACTTTTGCTCCGCTGTTTTCCTCGATTAAATTTTGATTTATGGTCGTTGCTGCTTGAGCGGCTATGGTGTTTGTCTGTGCAGGGACTGCTGGCAAAATTAAATTGGATAGGCTTCTTTGAAATTTCAAAAATTTTATTTTTTCATTTTTTTCCAATTAACTTGGCGACTTGTGTTGTATGTATGTAAGCGGGACGCGTTTTTCATGCGTTGCGCTACTCAGAAGTAAGATTTAAGGAAATAAGAACTTTAGAAATCTAGATCTAGATTCGACGTCCGCGAGAATATTAAGATCGTATAGAAGCAGCCAAGAAAGTCACCCTGATTCCAAATCGTGCTCGAGTTAGATGAAATCGCTAAGAGATTTACATATTCTAAAACTACCAAGTCGTGCGGCGACTGTTAGAAAAGCAATCCTCGCTTGGTACAATGCTCGAAACTAAGGAAATGTCTGGAAGCGATTTTATGCGGTCATTTCACGAGCTTTCCCCGGGACTATCTGAAAATCATTCTTAATAATTGAAAAAAACGGTGTCAGCTTGACTGCTCATTACCGAGAAATACAGCCTTTTTTTGAGTGGAGATTTAAGATGGTTACAGATAAGATTTATTTCGCTTTGTACAAAGTGAGACTTACAGTAACCAATATATGTTGAGCGAATAAGGTTTTTTTGTATTGCAGACGTGCTGTACGTGACTGGATTGCTTTTAAACTAGCAGAAATCGGTTTGAACTTCGAACTTTTTTAGTTGTTCTTTTTCAGCTTGATGAAAATTTATGTTCGACTATGAGAATCAAAAAAGAAATCTTATGAGTTTTGGTAAATACTTAAATTGTGTTTTAGTTTCCAATTTAATCTTCAGTAAATCATTTTTTAAGATTTGATCGATGGTCATATCGTTGACTGTTTTTAGATAATTTCGAGTTTCAACATCATGTTTTTTTAACATATGTAAAAATCACCCCAAGCGACACAATAACCCATTAATCGTTACGTAAAAAAACGAACCAAATTTGATTGAACGTCCGAACGAATCAGACAAAAAATAAACAGTGTTGAAATTCAAGCAGTCATTTGTAAACACTAGACATCCATATACGCAAAAAATTGCCCTCTGCAAAGTCATCTGTGCTATATCTTACCAAGGTATCATAATACTGGTCAGGTAATAAATCAAGAAATCTGTCATTGCATTTTTCGGGCTATTTTAAAATTAGCTTTTGTGAGTTAATTATACATATAACATTTGCATGTGACAGTGGGAATTGGATAAGATATTTTTGTAATATTTTGGGCCGTCAAAACTATGAATGACTATTGATCTAAATGTTGATGGGTTTGTATTTCATGTTTATTCAAAGTGTGATAAATAATTCGTTCTAATCACATAGATATAATTTAAGATTGTGATAATTTAATGTTAAAGTACTAACTATGGTAACTATAGTATTTTATCGTGTAGTTAAGATCCGACGATAGCTGTATAAATTAAATGGATTTAATTTTGATATCGAAAACAGGTATCTGTGTAATTTGTTATCGATTTTTCGTTCGTTTAGTCCATGCGTCTAATCAAAATATCAGCTGTAATTAAGATTAGCGAGCTTTCACTTTCAGATGCAAATACTCTCGCTATTCTTGTATAGAATTTCATTTAAATTGCCTGTAATGACCAAAATTTATGCAGCCACGGTAGTATCGTTAATGTCAAATTTTCGCGTTTATACCTAATTTAAAAATGATAATTTCTTAATCAAGCGCACACATTTTCCAAATGCTATATCAACACTTTCATTTTCAATCTTTACCATTAATTACTCTCTACCTAATAACCACACAATCTCAAAAATCACCATCCCTCCAATCTCCCCACACCAGCGACAACCAAAAAATCCTCCCAACAACCCAACGTAACCAATCTCACCTTCCCATAACACCAGCATCAACAATCCCAAGAGTAGAGAGAGTGAACTCAACGCGCCCGCAGAGTCCTCCTTTTTTCCCTCTCCTCTCTCGCATCTCGTGCGCGCGTGTCGCGCTTGTTTTTTCGGCCGCAGCGACAGGTGTGATGAATGCCGGAGCCGCGTGAAAGTCGAGCCGATAACGCGCTCCTCGAGAAAAGAGCCGCCTTTACAGCTGCGCTTCCGATGTATATATACATGCTTATATACTCCTGCGCGCGTTTCCTTTTCCAGAGCGCGCGCGCGGCCAGCCGCGGGCTTTCGAGAGACTTGCGAGAGGTCCGATAAATATCGATTCGTTCGAGTCTCGCGGCTCTGGAGGGTCGATTTTTTTGCGATGCAGGAGAAACTTTTGGCTCGGGGGGGTTTTGGCGTTTTGTGGGAGAAACTTGGGAGGCTGGGTTTTTTTGATGGGGGAGTGGAGGATGGTATTGTTGGGGAAGGAGGGAGAAATGGTTCCGTTGGTTGGGATTTTTTTGTAGGTTGCTTGTTGTTGTTTTGAATGAATGCGGAGTGTAGTCGAGGAAAGTTTTGTTTACGGAAATTGGTATGTTGCATCGAAATTAAAATAAAAATTTCAATTTGTCAGATAGAATAACGAAAAATATTTTCATGTTTGTTAGGGATATAACCATTTAAAAAGTACAATTATGTCACTAATACTACACTATGTATAAATATACTCAGACGTTATGTATAAATGACTCAGACGTTTTATTGATGCAGTAAAAATTAACTAAATTTAAAATAATCTAAATTAAATATAAATTTTGCATAAGTATTATATTCATGTATTCTCTTTTGCAAGTTAAAAATATATAAGCATTTGCATTGATAAAAAATACATGAACTTAAATCAAAAGCTTACGTTTTCATTTAAATAATAATGAATATTCAACCTGTCCAGTGTCCAACTGCATCGAAAGAAACAAAAACTTAAAAATCGGTAACCTCCTTTCGCAAAAATTACTCTCAATCATCCTCTAAAATAATAACACTCAATTTCCACATCAAACCCATCCTTCCAAAAAGCTCATAAACAACCCAAAAACCATCGCTATAAATCCACATCCCACGAACCAACGGCCAAAGCGAGACGAGCCACGAAATTACCGTTCGACGTTTTAATCCCCCTTAAATTAAATCGAGATGACGTCAGTCGCGTATCAGATAGCCAGCAGCGCGCGCACTTCTTTTTTATCGTCAAAAAACGGAGCCGCAACGATATATAATCGACTCCGAGCGCGGCTCAAAACAGCGCAGTCTGCTTTACTGCTCGTACGTTATGCGCCTCGGATTTCATTATTACGGCTCTCGCGTTGCAGGCGTGCGTCATTTTGCAATGGGTATGGTGTTGTGCGTATATAGGTTGCTCTGTGTGGGGATATAGGTATGTGATTGGCGGAGGTGCGTTTAGGGAGAAAAATGAGCGACGTATGTGGGGTAGTAGTTCTTTGAGAGTTATATTGTTTGCTTGGTCGTTGTTGTGGCTGGTTAAGAATGGTTGATGGCATAATTGTGTAATTATTTGATGAAATTTTCAACGTTTTAAAATTATTTTACGTCGTTAAGAAAAAATAGAATTGTTTTGTGTTACTTTTTTGCGAAAATTTTAATTTTGATTTAAATTATTTTCGGAGAGCTCAGAAGCTCTCTGTCATATAAAATTTAATAGACTTGTGAGAAAGCTGATATTTAATAGAGAAATTGCACCAGCTTTAAGTGACTATGTCCATTGTCGGACAATCACTTTTCAAGCCTTTTAAATGTTGTAATAAAAATAAATGTAATTTTAATTTCTTTATTTGTCTACATTTTTCTGATCTTGTCTATGCATTTCAACGTGAATTCGTTAAATCGATGAAAAAAGGAAAAATGAACTTGTTTATTTATATTAGAAAGCCGTATACCAGAATCAAATAATATCGAGAGTAAGATAAAATTTAATGCTTTTAGAAATTACTAATATTCATTTACTTTTAAATATACTTTTGTTATTATTTATATGATATCATAATAATAAAAACAATAAAAGAAGATAAGTCCACTCTGGATCTTTATTAGTTTGCAACCACAGAAAAAGGATATATCTTCAAATTATGTTCATGATTAGTATTTACTATCTATTGATTAGGTATGTATTAGATTTTAACTCGTTTTTTCTGATCTTGGGCGCAGGTTTAAATGTTAAAACATCAATTTCTTGATTCCAAAAAAAAAATGTACTTATGTAGTCTACTATGGAAAGTCACAGATTAGTATTTGATACCAATAGGGAGTTCAGTTATGTCTCTTTAAAATGAACTATTATATCTGAAAAGTATTCGTATTCCCCTTTGTAACAGATTAACTCTTTTTTTATGACACATAAAAGTTACGTAAAAAGTTTTACAATTGAGTCGAGTATCATTAGTGTAAATAGCAACGTCGATAAATACAATCTATGTCAAGACCTTTTTACGACAATGATTTAAGTTGATATTTCCAATGAAAATAAGTTAATTAAAAGTGTATTTTCTTTAAAAAAAAATTACTAAAAATATTTGTAAAAGAAATTAAAGAACGTTGCCAATTAATAGGCACTGAGCTTTCTACTAAAATGTAGTTTAAGAATTATAAAAATAAATAGTAAAAATTATAATTATATTGAATCCAAATACATTTTCTTTATTAAATTAAAAAATTTCGAATTTACGCGAATAATGTATGTAAGTTATCACTTTCTTTTATGCAATAATATATATACTTGCTCACATTCGTATTCTATTACATATATTTTCGCGATAACATATTCAAAAGATTTTTTAAAATATTTTCTGATAAAAATCAATAAATCAGATATTCTCGAATATATTCAAAAATTTATTGACTTGTAATTAACACAATTTTAATATTTTAATCAATCTGCTATTCCAATCCACTACGACATTGATCGCATCGTTTCTTCTCTCAAGTTCTGCATCAAATCAACATCACACACCCAAAAAAACAAAAAACCAACCGAAACACCCCACCAATCACAATATCAACCTACAAAACAGAACCACCTTTCAATCAACCTTCACGCACAGCACACGCAATCCCACCATCAAAACACCTCGCCAATTTTCCCTTCCCCCGGATCCGCCTTATCTCGATCTCCGCGCTCAGTCTATCTTTTTTCCGGCGCACGCTTCATGCGTTTTTCCTCGGCAACAGGCGCCTAAGGCTGCTTTTCTTCCTCGCGGCTCCTACGCCTTTGACACGCAACGTCGTGTTATACACCAGCTCATATACGGATTACTGAGCGCCAGCGCGCGTTTCACGCGCTCTTTCAGCTTCCTGTCTAAGCACTACCTGAATCTTAATCAGAGAAATCGTCTTGGCTTCGCCGATTTCCTTTATAATTAATCGGGGAAAAATGTAATTTGCTCGGCTCTGCAGCTTCGCAAGCGAAATTATCCAATCGCTATTATTTTTACGCGTTTACAGCTTCATTCTGGCTGCGAATGTTATTCAGGCCGTTGCGAATTGGCCTTAATACTTTCGAAGTGTTAACTAGTAAATGCTGTTTTTTTTTATTTACGAGTATATACAATAAAAAAAGTAGATTATGTTATGCTGTATTCTTAATATCACATCTCACGACATTACGGTCCGAAATGACTCAATTACGTTTTGACGCACATACGCAAATCGCAGAGCGCTCGTGAGACTCTCGCAACGGTTATCTTACGAATGGGTTACATTATCTTTTGTTGTCGCGTCCCCCCGCGGCTGGAATTAACCCATCTGTCTTCTTTATAACGCGCTGAAATGTGCGTATTGTTCGGCGCGGGTATTATGTCGTAATTTTCAAGCGTAGAAGAAAATTCGTGTCAGTAGGAAGAAAAGCTTGAAAAGAAGGCGCTGTCCTCGTAGTGTCACTCGTTTGTGTGTGTGTATGTGAGGCAGAAAAAAGAGGCGATCGCGGGATCGTGAGAACGAACGCTTGCGAAATGTGGTTTTATATAGGTACTTTCTGAGTGGTATGGTTAATTTTTTATTGGTAAGCGTATGTTAAGAGTGTTAATATTGATTGGCTGTATTAATTATTGATTATTGATTATAGATGAATTATTTCTTGTTATGCCTGTATTATGTATGCGAAGCTATTGTTGCTTGAGATAATTATCTTTGAGTCACTTGGATAATGAAAGTATAAAAATATAAGGACATTTTTTAACTTGATGGATTATGTGCATTAGTCGAATGATACACGTGAAATGGACTTTGAAAATATTTACATTATTGAACTTATGTGAAAATTGCTTTCATTTTGAAAATGATAACAATAAGGTTGTCTACATTTTTCTTATTATTCAAATCTGAAATAGTGAAAAATCATTTATCTTACTTTGCTTATATGCTTCTACATACGCGGTGATAAGTGAAATTATATTCACGCAAAATAAGAAGATTTTTCACTCTCTCACATTTGGTCAGTAGAGAAATAACAAATTTTCAACCTATATAATCTTTATTAAAGAAATTTGTTTACAGTATCTATTATTCATATAAATATTTATAATAAATAACAAATATTTTTTACATTAGCTATATGGAACTAATTAGTTATATTTTCTTTTTTACAGGTAAGTCTGAATCAATCTTAGAAAGCATTTACCACGTCTAAGTGAAGGAACGAACAATCAAGGTCAGATTCATTAACCACACATATGCAATTCGAAGAGCCAGCTTCGATAGTTCAGAAATACATTTTTCCCATGATCCACTCGCACATTAAAAAAACCAGTACCCGACCCAACTTATCATTTCCAAAGCCATTTAATAAGCCTTAAACTATCTCCCACAGCAAAAAAACCACCCATTCCCGTCTCGATCAATTAAATCCCACATCGACGTCTCTAATTTACAACCTAACCTCACTTTCCTTTCATTCGTCAAACCGTTTCAGCAGCGAACAAAAAGACACCCACAGCCATATAATAGCTCACCCCGACACGGATCTCGCTCCAAAAGCGTCAACCTCGCCGCTGTATAACTGAAAAGCATAATAATCCATTCAACTTTCATCCGGCTCGTATCCGGCAGCAAACTATTTGCAACACAAATTGACTTCCCCGGCAGCGCGACACCGCCAACTAATTAAACTCGCGGCCCGTTTCACCTACATTCAATTAGCCTCCCCTCCGAATCCACGAATCGGCGAGCCGTTAAAGCGACGCTTATATTAAGCTTATATATGTGCGCGGTGGGTTTGTTCTATTATATATCGGCTAGACGTCGATCTCCCGTTGCGTATGTAACTGAACAGTTATAGGAGAGGAGGTGGAAAGGGAGAAAGGTAGATGTGCGCTTTTAATTAGGCTGCTGGGTGAATGTAGAAGGTGACAATCGGCTAATTAAAGATTGCTTCGAGTGGAGTTGGATGGATTGAAGGCTTTGATGTGATCGTTTACGTGTTACGAAGTGGGTTCGCGTGTGTTTTGTAAAGGTGGGACGCTGACTGGCGTGAATGCAGTTTTGGTTTTGGGTATATATAAATGGAGGTACGTTAGAATTTTCAGTGGGTGGAAGCGGAAATTTTTATTTGGTCGAATGAAGTTCTTTGATTTATTCAAGCGTTAAGTGACTCGATTTGAATAGCTCCTCTCACATTTTTATGAATCTGAATTGAAAGAGCTGTTTCATAAATCACTTTCTGTTGGGTATAAAATAATTTAATTATTCAGTTTCGAAAGAATTGATTCCGCTTGCTTTGTAATATCCATCACAATCAATATAAATTTATTTAGTCACTTCTATTTTCAAATTTCAATTCAAATTATTATATTGATTTCAAAGAAACACGACACATCAACTAATTCACTCCACACCAGCTTAAAAAAACCTCATTAAAAATCACCATCCATTCATACCACGTAAAAGCTCCTACATATTCCACGAACCCAGCTCACCTCCCAGCGAAAAAACAAACCTAAATCATCCGCATCAACTCATCAAACCATCATAAAAATCTCCATCACGTAGCAGCGTACCTGCAGCATTTAGCCACACGGTAAACTCACCGCTACGCAGTCGCGTTCGCAGACGGCCGGCAAAAAGCCAAGTACAGGAAGAGCAGCTCGGTAAAAAAAAGGGCGCGATTCTCGCAGTCGATCCGTCTCGTCCAACAGCTGTATACGACACCCCGCGGATGCTAAAAAAGCTCTCTAATAAAGGTTCACGAACGGGACGGAGTTTCCTGGGCGATCGGAACTTTCTAGAAGGATGAAGTATAGGAGGGAGAGGTGGTAATAATTAACGCGGCGTGTTTATAGGAGAGACTCGGGTTCGCGCGTTATCGGATTGCACTTCTGTGCGTATATATATTGGCGCGAAATGCGAGAGGTTGAGAGTTTTCCTTTGATTCTGCGAGGCGAGCTTGATTTCAATGGCGCCGCTGAGCTTGTTTTTGACGACTTTACGGCAGAGGGTTTTGTTACTGAACGGTCAGTTTCGCGAGGAAGTTTGAGCTTTGATGGTTTTCTTTTTATTGGGGTTGGGTTACGGTGGATTGAGTTGGGTGAAAATGGATTGGGAGGTATCGTTTTATTTAATGGTGTACTAATGAATTATCGGCGTGCTATTTCGATATTTATTTTTAGGTGATGATTCGTTGGCTGTAGTAGTTGGATTCTATTACGCAGTTTGCAAAAATTGCTGTTGTTTTTTTGGTCTTCCGTTATTTGTAAACTGCGAAATGAATCAAAATTTTCGCAGAAGTTCTTCCATTGTATTCATCAACTAAAACAACGAAACCAACAATAAAAAAATTTAGCCACTTACACTAACCCAAATGCAGTCCGCAACACAAGCAATCAACTCACCAACGCTCCAATTTCCACCTCCCTCCAATACAAATCCTCAATCATCCCGATCTCTCAGACCTTATTGGGAAACTCTCTAAAGCTTCGCAACCAGCCCATCAACCGCTCTTTTAAATCAGCTCTCCCGCCTTACCAAAATCAAACCGACCGCTCAGCGCTCGCCGGAACAATACCTTTCGTAAACCTCCGCAATTAGCGCGGAGAGCTCTCGGATACATACCCACCATTCCGCTCTCCTCGATCGCTCTGGAAAAGCCGCGCGCGATTAAGGACTAATTAGCCCGGCGTCGTCGGGCTTTTGTGTAACGTATATCCTCAACACACGCTCCGCCGAGAGAGAAAGAGAAGAGAAAAAAAAGGAGAGGGTAAAAGTGGGACGCGCTTCCTCGCGGAGCTCCCAGATGGAAATCTCTCCTCGCATGACGCCGCATCCTCCTTCTTCGACGCACTTTCTCTGCTGTGTACTGCATCTCGTGCGTTATATACTTATAAGCGCGGCGTCCTCGCTTTTTCCCGGACGAATTTTTTTCGTCGGGGGACACTTGCCGGCTCTACAGGTTTATTAATACAATAAAGGCGTTAACGGTGAATTTACGCCGGCGCCGATGATTTTATAACGACGGTAAAAAGTAGAAAGTGTCTCGCGGGGAAAAATCGTTGGGATTCAGGAGGCTGTAAATAAGAAGCGATGGAGGTGAGGTGAGTTATCGACGGTCTTTGGAAAATCGACTGAATATGGTAATTTGTGAGGATGGACTCGCGTTGTGGACGAGTTAATTTGTGCGTAAGTGCGTGAAAATGTCATTACTCGGCTTTTTAATGGCCGCGAGGTTATTGAAGTCGCCTCGGATGTAATTTCTCATTTTTTAAAGAAGTTCAAGCGCGGCTCGCTGGGATATATCCTCCCGGATTATAAGTCAAGCCGATATCTGGAGCGAGTTCCGCGTTCATTAAAATGTCTAATGCCGGCGCGATGCTTTAATTTATGTGAGCGTTGATTTATAAAAGTTCACAAATTATATACTATCGCGCGCGGCTTTTTCCGGCTTTCAATTGACACGGCGGAAGGTAAATATGCTAAGTTTAAATTCCTTTCTAATTGAGTCGTCGTATTTGGGTGTACGTGTGAAATAGCTTATATTTTATGGGACGCGAGCGTCGTTTTATTGTGTTACAAAAAGGTCAATCGCGATAAACGAATTTTCCGTATATTTAACTCCGAAAGCGAATATAAGTGGCGCAACGCTCAAGGCAATTATCATTTTTTAATCTGTACATTCACGCTGAATAATACGCTTGGCACGCGCGCATCTTTTTAGATGAACAAAAGAAAATGAAATTTCGGTGTGAAATGTGTAATTTTCTCATCTAAGAAGCCTACGTGGTAGTTACTATTGTAGCAATGGTCGATAAATGCCTCAAAGAATTCGATGCGTTTAAGCATTTCTTATAAAATCAAAATCAATTATAAGGTATAAGAAAAGATATCAGCTTGGGGAAGATGTTACAAAGCTAGATTTTCTTTATTTTTGAACTAATGGAAATAAATTCTTCATAGAAGTAATTCCAAATATTTTAAAACTCTAACGCTATCATCACTTAATTTTCAAGCAACGACTAAAATTAAAACGTTAGATATAAAATTTTCTAAATATTGTTTTTCAGTTTTATTTTCTTTAGTTTCTTTAAAATATTATTTTATTAATTTTGGATATTTTCATTTCAATTTTCTTCTTATAGCTATTATATTGAATTACACTACACTTTTTATAAAAGCTAGATATCACGCAATCCATTTTCCCACTAATTACATTATAAATTAATTACAGTCTCAATAAAAAAACAATCTCCATCTACAATCACAAAACACTTCCCGGCAAAAAAAACCTAACGAGAAACTCCCAAACCACCCACCGCAATCCAACTCATCGCACCATCACTAACCACCACTACACTTCACACCTTAAGCATCAGAAATAAAAAAAAAAATCCACGGCGCCTCGCAACGGTCGCGCGTATTATAATAACCGCCTGCCTGTAATCCATCCTCCTCGCGCGGCTAATTAGCAGGCGAGTCTCGCGCGCTGGTATATAGTCGCCTGGCTTTTTGCGCCGATTATACCGAGGAGTAGCCGGACAGGAAGAGGAGGCCCCGATCACGTAGTAGCTTGGTGAGCTCGCGGTAGCGATGCCTTAACGGGACGACAATACCCTTGCAAAATCGATCGGGAGAGAGCGGGGTGTTTTGAAAGAGATGGCGAGTTGGATGTGTTTTTTTATTGATTGGGAGGGTGTGGGTGCTGGAGGTTTGGCTGTGTGTGGAGGTTGACAGGTTTTTGGTTGTGGTGTTTGTGAGGGGATGAAATTACTTGAAATTTACTTCCGATTGGCTACTAGTTAGGACCTGACAAAATTTGAATTAGAAAATAGGCACTCGAATAAAAAATTAATTAGTAAGGCCTAAATATTTTAATTTTTGTTGGGGCTACATTAGTGAATTTGAAAATTGACATCGACGAGGTGAAATACGATAATTTAATACTTTAATAAAACAGGAAAAATGTCATACAACTTTTAACCTGTTGCATGTACATTCTTCTTAATTGACTTGCTATTGCCCATCATAATTGCACAAACACATAAAACTATTTAAAAAATATTTCCTTTATAATACGTCCTCAATAAACCTATATATAAACACTTTGCCCAATATTTCACACCTATATATCAAGTTCACAGTTCACTATCTGTAGATCATTTAAAAGATTTTGAAGTTCATTTAGTAGGAATGCATACGCAATGGTTTAAGAGTTCTGTGACATTATTTCACAAGATCTTTGTCCAAAGATCATAAGATTGAACCGTACTAAATTTTTTAAATTAAAAGTAAATGATGGAAAATGCGTGTAAGATCACATTTATTTTCTAATTGTAAATTAAAACATACTTTCAAAACTATAAAAAGACGTACAGTAAAAGCTGCATTTATTCAATTGCTAAACAATAAATAAATGGAATAATATACAATCTATTACGTTTCTTATACCCAGGAGAAAACTATAAATTTATAAATTAAGTTGCGCAAACGAAAGAACAAAATAATTGAAGTACACAGCGCTGAACGTAAGGCTTTTACTGGAAAGCGGCGTAATTATGATAAAGTGCAATAATAAGACTTTTCTTACGATGACATCGTCGTTTTTCTGGGGCAGAAAGTCTCGAGCGAGAAAGATTAACGAGGCGATTAAACGCTCTGCAAACGCGGACTTTGACAAACTTAATGAATCGTAGAAAGTACGGAAACATATATGTCATACTTGAACTACAATCTTTCTTTTGCTAATTTTTTTTCGCTTCCGTATAGGCGCTCGGGAAAATACTTGCTGGTTTTATTGTTTCCGCTAGTTTAAACGAAATATTTAAATAACAGTTTTATCGGGCTGTTTGTGTTCACAACGTGATTCTAGAATACTTTTATATGTATTTAAAAAGTCACTCATGATATTGTAGAAAATTGAACATATTCTGAGTAGAATTTCTAGTCAACGCATGTTAAAATGATTAAAATCTAGAAATGCCGGAAAACATAATTTCTATAGGTAATTGTAATGTAAACGTGAATTAACTAGAAATTCTACCCAGAATATGGTTAATTTTCTACCAGGGCAAACAATGAATTATTTCATCTATATTTTTCTAACCCAGTTAATATATGCATCTGGCAATACCTCGCAAAATAAACATATATATCAAAAACCTATCAACCCCAGGAACAAAAAAGCTCAAAAACCTCAACAATGCCAAAACAAAAAACCATCAAAACAACCGCATCAACCAAAGGCTAAAATCCTCTCCCTCAAAAAACCATACCTCAACCATACCTCATTCTCCAAAAAAAACCCACCCAACCATTCGATTAGAAAGTTAATACATAAATCGATCTCACCGATAGCATCATCTCAATCCCTCGACCCCGCGGGCTACATCCCCCCTCCTCTACATCATCCTCCCCGCCGCGTAACCACACCGATTACACCGTCTTCCGGCCTGCGAGTCTCATTCTTCTGTTTACCCTGGAGAACGGCGCTTTTAATTGGGCGCGTTGCGCGATTTGAATAATAGAAAATTAGCGCGCTTTGTCTGCGCATGCACGCACTGCAGCAGTGGGTAATTACGCGCCTGAGAGGAGGAGTAGGGGTGGGGAGGTGTTATGCGCGTGAGGTGTCGTCGGCCCCGCGGTTAGCTAATGACGCGGCTGGCTGCTTGGCTAATGAATTGAGCCGATGGATGTTATAAATAATCGCCGGCACGAGTAGCGGTAAGGGTAAGAGCGTACGGTTGATCTGCGCGTGACTGAATGTTGGAGTCGAGGTTTGGAGCGTGTGTGTACTTTTGTGCGTGTTTGTTGGTGATCGCGGATTGGAAGTAGTTTTTTTTAGAGAGAATGTATGGATTGTTTGAATGCTGATAGTTCCCTGGTTCAAATTTATCCATTTTAAATGGTTAGAGGCTAAGAAATGGCATTGAATCTATTTTTACTAGGGATTAAGTAGGCATTAAATAGAATCACTTCTTCCACCATTTTGCTGCTAGTTTGTACAGGAGAATTAAATATTTTCTGTGTTTTCATTAATTATAGATTACTGGAAATAGTATGCTTTTTTTAAGAAAGTATTTATAACAATATTTAATTTTTCAATACTTTGAATGTTCAAACGTATCGAATAGTTGATTTGAATTTGAACAAATATTCAATATTATTCGAATCCTATAACTAATATTTGGCTTTCCCTAATTTTTGCAGTATTCAAAGCATTAAAATCACATCTCAAGCAGCCTGAAACTATGCCTTATCTTAACGAGAACTAACCCCTCCTAAACCACTAAGTTTACTAAACCAAATACGCGCCCTAATAAACCACCGCAATAATTCACCGCAGTCCCGTACGCAGATTCCACGCATAGCGTTGAGTAACATTACCCTCACTCTCGTACAATATTAGCCACTCGCCTTTGCATACCGTCTCCCAAATACCATTTACACACGCTCTTAAATATATCCATACCACATGCTCTCTAAATCGTCCCAGCTGCAGAAAATCGCTCTTTCAAAGCGCACGCATTTTTCCTCGCCACCGATATTTTCACTTCAATTAGACTACATCGGCAACTTCACCAGTACGCTTTCACTTCGATATACACGCGTATACATACCCACAATAAGAAGGTCGCGCTTCGCCGAAGCGATTGCTCTAGGTGACAGTACATAATCGCGCTCGCCTGCTGCCTTTCACAACCGGCGCAAAAAGCGACAATCAAGCTTTGATGAATATTCAGCCGGTAAAGTAGTGCGTATAACAGAGGTTAGGTATTACACCATTTACGCGGAATACACAAACAGCGCTCTGGAGTATCCAGACTGCGCGTATGTAACGTGCTCGCAGATTCACTACTGTATAGGTGTACGCTCCCGCGGCTTGGATAATCGCGCGAATTACCGCAGCGAGCGCGCGGGATCTGATGCGCTCGAGGAAGCAGCTAGCGGATTAATCATGCTTTTAACGATAACGGCCCGGCTCTGCGGGCGGGGGCAATTACCGGAGCGCGAGTGCGCACAATTAGCCTGACAAATCGACGAGGCGGGATGATGGGGTGCTGCGATGCCGAGTTGGAGTATTGTTTTGCGGCGGGGAGAGGGTTGAGGTGATGAGTTCAGAATTGAGTTGATGTGCTGGGTTTTGAGTGATTTGAAGGAGGATTGTATTTTTTTAATTTGGGGTTAATGTGGATTATAGGTATAGTATGGATGCTAATGCTACGGTATATTTAATAGGGACGATATGTTTGAGATGACATTTAATTTTGAAAGAATTTACATTCATCGAAATGTATAATAAGAAAGTTCATATTCGTTCTATGTGGAAGAACTACGAGGAATAATGAAAATGTCAACCTTTTTTTTAAAGATAATTAAAAAACAAAATACGGTTTAGCTAATAATAATTAATTGATATTATCTGGATAGGATATATTCAGGATCTATAGTTAGAATAAAAGAATTCGTATCATCTAATTAATAATAGTTCTATGCTACACATTACACAGAAAGAATTCAATATCATTAAAGTCTCATACACCGAAACATGCATCACCAACATTAAAATACCAAAGTTTACAACATCAAACATAAAAGCAAACACACTCCAAGCATCATTCTCAACTCCCCAACTCTCCTCCCTCTACAAAACATACTAAACCATCAACCGCAAGTACCCACAACTCCATCCTCTCAGTCAATTTCGCCGTCTCCATATCCCCCATCCAGCTCTCTCGCATACCTCCATTCTCCCCGCGCGCAGGGCTAAATTCGTGCCGCTGCGCATATGCACGTACAAACACACATACATATACATGGAGCCAGGAGGCTATGTAGGCCGCGCCATTGTTCCCTCGGCGAGCCAACGTCCGACGTCTCTCGAGAGCGCGCGCACAGGCATTAGACCAAGTGCATTAGCCGCCTGGAGTCGGCTTTCGCCGCTTCCCACGCGGCGCACGTGCCCGTTAAGCGACACCTGACAATGCGCCTTTTTGCGCGTGTGGAGCTTGATTTTTCGAAATGGAGAGGATGCGGTGGGGTGAGGTGGGTTGCTCGTGGGTGATGTGATGAGGAGGAGGATTGATATGGGTGGAAAGTGATGGAACTTTGGAAAAATTGTTTGGTTTGAAGATGATGCGGTTGAAAGTGAATGGGAGAATTTGAAAGTTTGGATTTTGAAGGGGTAGAGGTGTTATTGTGTTTTAAAGTACACTGGTTTAGGTTGGCGGAGAAGGACACTGATGATGGAAGGTACCAAACAGATACAATTGGGGTTCGAATTTTTTTTCGATTAGGTACGAATCTCGTGGCGTAAATATTCAAATTTGATGGTAAAATTTGTGCTTCGTCCGAATTGCAGGTTCAATAATAGTCTAGAATTGAGTGTTGTTATTTGAATGATTATTCAGTTGCGAATTCAAGACTATGACAATAATGATTGTGAAATCGAAATTTCGGTAACCGTTTTGATCTTTTCATTTTGCACCTATTATGCTTTCACAAGACTTCAATCAAAATCTATTTTTACTGTAATAGAAGCGAAAATATTTCATTCACCATTCCCATTATTATTTTACAATAAGTAATGATTATCACGAATAAATCATTACGGATATTTTCATTTATATATATATGCCAACGACAAATGTAACTTAAAATAACATTAAATATTAATAAATTAATGATTCTTTTCAGATATTTTACGGATGCGTTGTTTTATGCTGCGTAAATGAATTATCTCCATGTAACAATGATATAAAGGTATTATAAAGTGTTCAAATAGTTTCGTGTTGTAATAGTGCAAAAACTCAAAATTAAATACGTTAATTTCTAAAACAGTATTTACCACTGTCTTACATCACTATAATGATCAATAACTACAAAAAATTAATGTCACCAATTCTTTAAATGTTTGTATCGTAATTTAGTAAATAGTGAAAATAGATAGTAATAAATTTGATTGGTTTGGCACCTTGTGTTTAAACTGCAATTAAATCAATAAAGACTTAACTGCAGTTCATTTTGAATTGGTAATTGATTCATGAAAAAACTAATGATCAATCGAGTCACGTACAAACGATTTAAACTCGACCTAAATCGCAAAGCATTTCATTGTAGTTTTCTACTGCATTTGCAATTACTCAAATGCACTTACCTAGTAATTTATATGTCAATATATTGATACGATATTCCCACAAGCATTAATATTCGATTCCATCTCGCATATTTTATATAAAGAGTAAAATTGTACAATATATACTCGTACAATTTTATCAAATTTCAAGTTTACCCCGAAATCCAATAAAACCTATTTAAATTTCAAATTATTCTTTGCCAGCGCCTAATCTACATTGTGCGTTACCAGAAACCGAAACTTTTCGACATACTCACAATCAGATAGACGAGGGAATAGCCCGCCTACGACTTTTTAAAATCCTCAGGTACATAAGCAGGCTCAAACGAATGGAATCGTGACTTTAAGAAACGGCGCGCACGCCGGCGCGAAAGTCCGGCTCAATGCTAATGCTCTAGCTTGCAAAATCCCGATATTAAAGCGACGCAGCTTCCAGATACGACGCATTTTTCCAAGCCCGAAAATTCAAATTTGTATCTGGGAGATCCGAAGCTTTGATAAGAAATCGAATTTAAGGAGGATTAGATGAATGTTTGCTTGAGGGGTTGAATTAATTTTATTTGTATTCAAAAAGTTTTATATTTTAAAACGTGCGTGTAATTGTAAAATAAGGTGTAATAATTTTCTATTTCAATTTGTTCACTTGATTATAATATATTTTGACTAATGAATTGAAAAATTATGTACAACATACCAAAAAAGTATTTTTTATTTATAAATATTGTTAAAAAAAACAAATTTGCTATCTCGGATTCTCAAGACCTCGCGATTTTTTCCCCATAAAAATTATTTTTTTCTGAATGTAAATTAACTTCAATTGTTCTCTTATCAGTACACGCGTGGGAGGGTATTGAGAAAGTCGTTAACTGCGGGTCGCACGAGAAATCAAACGGAGAACCGAATAACGGTACGACATTTAGAACTAGAAGTGTAAACAGTTGGCCTGCGAATGCTATTCATCAGAAAATAAATACGTAACAGTTTTACTTTTAAAGGTAAGCTTTCGTATACCTATATAGGTACCTACAACGGAAGGAGCAAATGAGTTTACTTGAAAACAATTTCTACTTAAGGTACGCATATATACATTGCTATATTAGTATTTCTTTGAACATGTGTATATCTTTCTTTTTAAATGTAGATTATTTAAGTTTATTTTGTTAATATTTATGTAAAATATATAAATAATAGTTTATTTATTGTATAATCATAAATTGCAAAGTAAAATGAAGAAATAGTTCCAAATGAGTCAATATTTTAAAAGAACAGAGAAATAAGAAATTATTTAATTAAAATGTTCATTGTATCTGTCACACTTGCACTAGTTGACGTCAGCGACTCTTTTTTTTATTTCCGTTATGGCTAGGAGCAATGTTGCGTAAATTTGCTAAAAATAAAATTCTATTGTATTCAATAGTTTCTCAATAAAAATCTTCATAACTCATCTACGAGTGTATCATTGAGAAAATACATGTCGCATATCGTTTTTTATTACGCGGTAAAAGTAACTTCACAAAACTTATTCCTCAATCCAAAAGAAAAAATTATTATTTCATTCACCCTTCTACAGTAAAACTAGCTCACAAAAATCTTACAAAGCAACCATTCGCCAATACAATCCCAAACAAATGAGCTCTAAAGACAACTCATAAAATCACATCAGACTAACTACCAACTCCACGCGTCCCATATAAACCCCTCACTAAACCCCTCGCTAAAAAGGCACAATAGCATCCCAATCCCCACTCCTCCACACTCGACCAATAAACACAGTTATATCGGCAATTATTCAACCAGCATTACCATAACAGCTATACGCTTCAGCAGCGAAAAAAAGAAGAGGAGCCGAAGAACAGAATCGCGAGTAATGCTAACTGCTCGCAGCTGATTAAGCGCTAAATTAACGATTACGACGTTTCGCGCGATGACTGCGCGCGTTGCGTGCTCCGCTAGCTTCTCACGGTTCTGTATATTGTGGCGGAGGGGTAATGAATTTTACAGTGCGAGCGTGGAGGGAAGAGAGGAGACGATTGATGGAGAAGAGAGTGCGTTTCTTGATGGTTGATTAGTTTGTGGTTTTTTTGGTAGTTTGGTTTTAGTACTTGTTTAGGTTTATCGATTGGGATAGGATTTGAGACATTTTTTATAATGACTTATAAATATTGTCCATTTATAAGTTCACGTATTAGAGCTCTTTTTTCAATTTTGCTATATTTGACAATCGCTTGATTGTTCTAGAACTGTATAGTGTCTCATTGGTTACTAAATTTCAAATACAATATTCATCGAATAATTCTTAGGAAATATAAAGCTATAAATAAACATGAGGTATGAATTTAAAACACATTTTAACTAGAACACCCATGGTTTTACCTATCGATTATCGACATATCTTTTATTTCAAAATAATTAACAACAATCGCAACCAGCAAAAAGTAACAACTAGCAACTACATTAAAGTACGTCAACGCAACTAAAATATTATTCCCAAACTTCCGCATTGCCATTCCACGCGCGATCGGAATCGCAAACTTCTTAAGCCCTCGTTGAAGAAGCAACTTTGATTTTGTCATTCATCATTGAGCTTTCCTCTCTTAACCTACTATTGAGGTAGCAGGCCAGCGAAATGCACTGTTGGCCGACTTTATTCTCGAAGCATCTTCATCATAATCATACGGATCTTTCGAAATCTTAGCAGCTGATGGTTCTGCGTGACTGGAATCGTTAAAGCAGTTAGAAGTCACTTGGACAGTGGGGCTAGTTTTATTACAGAAAATATTGTTTTGCGCGTGTCAAGGGTTTTTAATGGTTCAATAATTAATGTTTTTAGTTAAGTTTATAAAATGTGGATTGGTTGTGTAGTTCAAGACCTAAACGAATGTTAAAATCCTGAAATTATCATTAGCAAAGGGAAGCAAGTTTTTTATTTAGTTTCTATTTTCTAGAAGAATTGTAAGATTTACATTGCGTCTCTGCGATTGCTCGTGATTTAAAGATCATAATAATTTTTTTAAAAAACTGTAATGACTTAATTGATTTTAATCGCCATTTGGACAAATACACCTTGCCAAACGATTGCCAACGAAGAATCTCCCTAATAGAACAAATAGAACAAACTTACTGTTAAATATAGCTTTAATGTGAATGCATATGCGTTTCGTTTAAATCATTTTCCAAATTCATCTACAAAAAAATCCATATCCACCTTACGTGATAGCACAATACACAATAAATAACAAACATACCTCCGCAGCATCAAACAAATCATCCCAGAAACCAAACCACCTCCCAATTACCATCATCCATCCCTTAACGTCCCCTTAAACCGCCATCAGAATCCCACTGACATTCACCCTCGGCCAATGTATAAATTCCAATGAAACCCGCAACCCTCAGCACACAGTCCAACCAAACGTCGATTAAACCTCTCAACCTCGTCCCCCTAACAAGCCAGCATCCATAAAGTCGCATTATATACAAAGTGAAACGCGCGCAATTTAAACGCGATCTCGCTCTCGGTCAAAGCGGCCGACTTTGCCCCGCGCGGCTACTTAACACACCGGCCAGTTTGTAAAGCTAAAAGGGGGGAAGCTTCCGACGAGATACATATCGCGTCGGGCTGTCTCTCTGGCTTCGCTTTGCGCAAGCGCGCACGTATATACGTGGACCTTAAAGTTCCGCCGAGGGGAAAGTCCTTTTATTGCGTGCCTTAGTTGGCTCAAGTGCGCGAGGAGCTCGTGTGTATGCATGTATTCGCGTGTTTAGCCGCGAGGAGCCGAGGCTTGTCGTATTACGATGCAGCAGGAGAGCTGATTTCGCGCTTATCCCCCTGGCGTAATGGCGTTGTTTGAAATTTTAGATTTCGGACTTTTTTTCGTTGGGACGAATTGATTAATGGATTTTTTTTAGGGGGGAGATGGGAAATGTGGATTGGAAAGTTGATGGTGATGCGGTGGAAGTGGATTTTGTGACGATGTCAGTGCGCTAATGAAATATTGAAATGATTTTGGTTACTGTGAATGCGTGAAAAAGACACACAACTCCATGCTTGGTTATGCGTGGGAGTTAATTACTGCGAGATCTGTTACTTTGTAATTCACACTCTATAATCCCGCTAACAAGTAGTAAGATTTTGCAAGAGCTTACGAGATGTTTACCGACTTTCTCGGCGTTCCATTAATTCCATCCAACATAATAAATTTAATTTACATTAATAACAATCCACTCGCTACTCCTCTAACCTCCCCAATCAACCCCACCAAAAAAAACCCCACCAATAATCGACAGCATCAATTAAAAGCAACAAGCTCAACCCAAGCCTTAAAACCCCTCGAGCCTCCCGCGTCTACATATCTCCCCAGCTCATCCGCTGCACCCGGATACACTCTATCGCCTCTCTCAACTCTCCAGCTCGGGTTTACTGTCCTCCTAACTTGCTTTCGATTCGCCTCGGCGAGCGCGCACGCATACGCTTATATACCTAGCCGACGCTTCCCCTACGGCCGATGGGTTATACCATAGAGCTGCGCTTCTATATCTCGGGAGAGCAGCAGCCCATTCATGAGTTGGCGGCGGCAAGGTAATTGCGACGGGTGTAGCTATATGTTTGAGCGTATTCCCGCTGATTTATGGCGAGCCGGTGATTGACTCGGCTATTAGTTAGAGCTTATTGCCTGGATTTTTTTGGGAGGTTGGTTCGATGAGTGTATAGCAGATGCTTTGGGTTAGAGGCTTGCGTGAGAGTGAGGTGTTTATGTGGCTTATATTGATTGTTATTGGGTGCAATTGCGTAGGTGCGTTAGGTGAACGCAGTATTGCTGCGTTGTTTTGCAATGTGAGCGATATTGACAACTTGATAGCTAAGTGATAAGAAAAGGGGTCGGTTTTTTCTTTGAGAAAGTTTTTATCTGGCGCTGCTGTGATAAATTTTACGAGCAAAGTGAATTGAATTTTCACAGATATGGGACACTTAGTGTGAACTGTTTTGAAATATTCATTTTTCCAAAGTTTACTGCAAGCTTCGTGGAAATGCGTCCACGTTTAGTGATATCTCGTGTGATAAGTGCATAAAAATATGGTTAGAAGAAAGACTACGATAGTATCTTTAGAACATCGATAATCGATCGATAATTTATTATTGCACGACAAAGTATAAATTTAATAAAATTGTATATGTTAGTAAAGTGTTTTACATATCTAGTCTACATTTTAATTTTTGAAATACACCTTTCCATTTCTTGGTTTTATAATTCGTATCGATTTGGTTTATTTTCCTCTAGCTTAATATCTATCAGTCAATATAATAAATTTTATCGAAACTTTAACACACAAAACCATATATATATTTCTATTAGATAAAAGGATCATGAAAAATTCATCCACGAAACCCACGAACCAACATTATATAACAATCTCCAAGCCTTTCAAAAACTCTCCTAGATTTATTATAAATAAATCCGCTCCGAAAGTGTCAACCAGTTACCTGTCCTAGAAAATCTCAAGCAGGTCTCCCGAGCTTTCTCAATCCGCAATCAATCGACCATAAAAACTCTAAAACTCCCTTGATAAGACTAAATTATCAATAATTCACGTCACTCGAAAGACGCAGCCTCCGCCTGCAACCCGTTTACGAAAACTCCAACATTATCCAAAACGATCTCGCATACGCGACATCGATACCGATCCGTATCAGCGCTCCACATCTCAGAAAAATAATTTAATTATAACCCATTAATCCTCCAAGCAATAAAAATCGCATCAGCAATAACCCGTTCCCCTTCTATAAATCCATAAACCTCAAGCACTCGAAGCGGTTTAATTTCTCGGTGCGCGCACGCGCGCGTCGCGCGATTAGCCTCCTACAGCGACAAACGTCCCGCGCGTGCGCAATGCAAAAGGCCAATTTAGTCCCGGCTGTCGCTCTCAGCTTTTTCCCGCGAGTGAAAGTGCACAGCGGCGAGCGAATCGAAAGAAATAGCCGCTGTCGCGAAATTCAATAAAGTCGCTCGCGGCTTTTTCCTTGCCGATTTGTTCGCTTCGTTATGGGTGGCGGGTTGGGTGTGTGTATAGGTTAGGGAGCGATTCGCGCGCTTGTTAGCGCATCGCGATGATAGATGGTTGGCTTCTGAGGTAATTGGTTATTGTGGAGCCGGAGGGAGGTAGGCAAGCGGTTGCGTCATTGGATCGTAGGACGGTTGCGTGGTTCGTTGGTTTTTTTTGAAAAATCGGTTGTGGTATGTTGTTGGGTGGATGCGGAGTGGTTTGGGACTAATTGTGTGGGATTAATGGCGGGGATTGGTTTGATTGGCGGAATTTGAAGTATGTAAGGTTGATTTTATGACTTAAGGGGGTGTCGTTGTTTGTAAGAGAGTAGCAATTATGTGTTATTTATATTGTGATTGAAATATTTTTTTATACATATAATTATCAATATAGCGCGCTTTCTACACAAAGTAGAAGCGATTCCAAACATTTGGAATAAATTAATCGATTTGTTCATTAGAAAAGTTTAAAAATTTTAAAATATATCAGGAAATTCGATTCCCTGTTAATTTTAGAACAATGTATCTTTTTATAGTATAATCGTCACTCTTTACATAAATAATTTAACCGTCGCACTTCATTAAAAATTTTGTAAAAAACCACTCAGTCAATTCCCATACGCTCACACCCAAAACCATCCCATACACCACATCCCACAAAACACACAACCACACACCATTTCACCGGTCCGTGTCAAATTCATCCACAATAATCGACGTCAACATGCGCCGTCTTAACAGGAACAATATCGCAGGTGCGCATCTAGATAAGGCGCAGCGCGTTCGCGCGTGGGCGTACATGTACACCCGCGCCTCCTCCCATATAGCTCTCCTCACCCACGACGTAGTGACGTGCCCCGCTTTTCTCGAGATCCTCGGGATAGATTCGAGCCGCGTGTATATCTAAAACGGCGCCCGTTAGATGTGAATCATCCGCGTGCGAGATGGCTCATTTTTGCTTTGTCGAGGCTTGAGAAAGTTTGAGAGGCTGCTTGTCGAGTGGAGTGGATGTACGTTGGTGAAAAAATTGTTGGTACGAAGTCTGGTTTGTTCTTAGAAATAGAAAAGGTGATAGAAGCTACGTATAAGCTTTGTTAAGGCTCAGATAGACAGATATAAGAATCCAATACATTATTAATTATTTCAAATGCACTTGACTCTATATAGATCACTTTTTACCATGCAAAGGTACACAATAAAAATTTTTTACCTATGCACTCTTACTAAATTCCTTCCATCATTCCTCAAGGACACCTCTTTCACCACACTTCTTTCAATACGGAATTCCCCATCTACATACCTTCAAATCCACCTCGTCGCGATCCAGCTTCACTAGATCCGCGCCCGTCTCTCTCTCCTGCGATGACAATTCAGAGCTGTGCTCGCCTGTTTCCGCTCTCTGACCTCTGAGCAGGCTCTGGGAATTAATGCACGAGCCGCCTCGAGATTTTATCTTGTATACAGGCCCTACAATGGATTGTCCGCGTCATATTTCGTGACTTGCCAATTCAACCGTGCGGGGAATGGAAACGAGCCTGTAGCGCTGGGGATAGAGTCGTGATCGAATTAAAATCGCGTTTTGGCGTTTTGTAATTTTTACGGGGGGGAATGCAGGTGCGTTTTCAGGCAGGTTGATGTAGTGGAGCTGGTCTGGGTGAGGCTGAAAGATTTTCTTGGAGATAGCGGGTTTACTGGGGTGTTGGGTTTGATATCTGAATTTGGCTGCGGGTATGCGAAAACAGATTTTTTTTTTTATTGTTATTGAAGGTTTTATTAGTTTTTATTGTGAGGATAGAATTGTTTTAAAATAATAAAATATAATAAAATATAATGTATGTTTACAATTATAATCCATAATATTATTGTATTTTTTAAATTATGCATAATAGACGTTATGTAAATTTATTGAGAAGCCAACATTAAGTAACGGAAATTGTTCGCGCACTCAATATTAGCATCCTTTTGCGATTACGAAAGTATGTTAGCAGGCTTGCTTGCGTGCGATTGAAGGAAATTAGATATTTTTATGTCACATATTGCAATGGCTGTGCGTTTGACATAAAAAAAAAAAATCATTGACAAAAATAATAGAGTTAATGTAAATATAAAATCGACCAATAAAATATCTAGTAAAATTTATGTAACAAAACTAAATACCTGAAAAATTTTATTTAATAATCACTTACTTAACAATTTATGTATAAATTATTCAAAAATATAAATATTGATAGACGCGCATACACCGAACAAGACTTATGATATCCGTTCTCGAAAAAAAAAAAACAAAAAACACACGAATTCCGTAATACACTTTGAAAACGGAGCAGTACTGCGGCAGCTGTAGCTTGACGTATATATTTATAGGTAAAAGACGATCGACTCTGACAAACGGTTTACAGTTAACGCATTACGCACAGCAACAGGTTACGGAGATCTTAAAGCTGATAAGCTAAGTGCAGATTAGCCAGATACGTCTGAGTTATAATACGACATTTACGTGTGCTGATTTTTTGCGCGAATTAAAAACAATTATAGTGATAGTTTTTTAGACACCGTAGCGATGTTTTTCTCGGACGCATTGACTCGGGCTTTTAATTACATTTTTAAGGTTAGTATTAAAAGTTATCGATCCCCTCGTAAATTTAAACATACCGTTCCTACATTATTATCAACCTAAGAATCAACTAACATATTAAAACCTAACCTCCAAAAAATACCCATAAAAACCACGCGCACCCCAAACTCACCAGTACCAAAACCAAAACCATCAAAATTCCCCATCTCCAAACTCCCTCAACTCCTCTCCTCTCCTCTCTCCCTAACCAAACTCCATACCGGCAGCCCCACTACTATCCACTCCTGGAAATCGGCCGTCGCGCTCGCCCGCGATTCACACGCGCTCTCCGAGCGCCTTTCAGTAAAAGCCTCGCCGCGGCGCGGAGATAGCGCGCTGCTGCTCCTGCGAGAGCGCGTGCTACTTTATTTTCCTCGTCTCCTTCACGTGTACATCTATTCGATCGAGCGCTGAGGGTTCGAAGAGCGGTTGTTTTGGAATTTTTGGAGTGATCAGCTGTGGATTGTTGTGAGTTTGTTGTGTTTTTGTGGATGAGCGAAGTTGCGGCGAGGATTGTTTTGGTGAGGAGAATAGGATGAGGAGGAGCCGATGACGGGGGACGAGAGGAGAGACTGCGATTTTCTGTGAGAGAAGGTGAGTTGAGGAGGTTGTTGATGGGTTTGGATGGATTTTTTTAGGCGAATGCGAGAACTTTGATTTGGAGTATATCGATTCTTAGTTAAGAATGACTTGGAGTAATTTGTAGAAATGTAATGTATTCTACTAGTTATAATTATGTTTCCGTTAATTGTACAATTGATCGTTTCAGACCTCTATCAATTTGAGGATTTTTAAAAGAACGAAAAAACTCAGTGTGAATTTATAAGGGCATTAATGATAACACTTACGCACATATTCTATAAAAGTTATCGTTACGATTTCAATTTGTTATTACACTATAATTGCATTTACCGATTAATTCGTACATTTATTGATTATTTTAATGTACATAGTTCCGTACTAAAATGTATCAAATCAGTCACTTTACTTGATTAATTACCAGTGCATTACGCGCACTTATCACGCATTTATAAGCTCACTCTCACCGAAACACGATAATCGATGCGTTTCTAAATTTAAACGACGGACATTTCACCCATTGAATGCGTTTTTAATTTAATTAGTCCGCTAAGATGCACGCATAGACTTTCTCCATACGCCTGACGACTATGAAGTGCTATATCATGCTCTAATAAACTGTACATATCGCATCGTAAAAACCCAAATGCAGCTATAAAGAATTAGATATTGATAACAAAAAACTGTACAGCTGATCCATCTTAATCGCTTGGAGTAGCGCACGCTTACATGTGAGATGGATTTTGTGAGACTGGCCTCCTCTTGTATCGTTTTCTCTTATGTATATCTTTTATTTGATGAAGCACTTTTAACTTATTTAAGGTAATATGTGAAACTGTTATTGAGAATATCGATACCCAATTTTTTCAATTAATTTTCAATGACAGGTTTGTTCTCTATTGAAGTAACAACTTAACGTTGACAATTTTTCCAAAAATTGAAAATTAAAAAGGAAAAATATATACTTGATAATACGTGATTTAAATTGACTTCACTTTCAATTTTCAGAAAATTTCTCGTCAAATTATTTTTTTAATGGAAAACAATTGCATGACAATGACAGAAAATAATACAATAAATGTCTCCTTGCACTTTCCCTTTAAAGCAAGCTTTAATCTCGACATCAATCTTCGCTTAATTCTTAAATGATCATTTACGATAAACGACTAAAAATAAAAATACAAACAAACCTTCCCAATTCCAACGAAACGAACCTCTTATTCCTCGAAATTGCTTACTCCAACCCATCTGGCTCACTTAAAAAATCGATCTCGCATCGCCCTTACATAACCTTACCGCAAAGCACACAATGCACCTTTTACTTGCTAATATACACGGCTGCACCCTTTCACAAAAAAAAGAACCCGCCGCGCCACCTTATGAATAAAGCAATCGCTCTTTTGGGCGTTTCTCGGAAGTTTGCCAACGCTCCGGTCTCGTGTGTGTTCCTTTGCGCGACACACTTTAACAGTTGACTTTGTCCGATCGCGGAAATACGTATATAACGCTCCAACGATGCGGTTCTCTGCTTGGCAGACTAACTCTGGCCTTTTACGGAAATTACAAAGAGGATAATTTTCTAATCCGTTTCTAAATATAAAAAAGGCGCGAAAACTGGTATCACGAAGCGGTCGGTATGGTAGCAATCATTCATGTCACTCGAGTCACCAGCTTAACAAAAAATTACCCGCTTCATTAAAACCAGCTAAACAGCCTCCACCCGAACTCCGACCCGCGGACAAGAAGCCCCAGTCCTAGAGCCCATTAGTTTGATGTAACACGCACGCGGAAGTGTAACGATGCGGATCCCCTTAAGGGGACGAGGACACACAGAACTCGACGCGCAACTTTCATCTAGATTCGCGCGGTTTTCCGCGCCGGTAGGCAGCTTAAAAAGTCGCGGCGACCGGCCAACCGGCTCCTCCTGCTCCGAGCGTCTCTCTGGAGTGCAAATTAGGTATTAGTGGGAGAGCGCGTTTTCACTTGGGTATACCGAGAAGTCAGAGTTGAGCTGCTGCATTTTTATTAGGCGGGATTAATTTTAGAGTTGAGAGGCTTGTTTTTTCTTTCTGGTAATAAGATTAATTAATGGGCTTGTGTTAGAGGAGCTTGACTTAATTTAGATTATAGTTTGACGATAGCGCTGAGTAATAGATACGTGTGTGCATGCTGGCACCTTAGAGAGTGAATACTTCACTTCAAAGAAAGTGTCGCTGCATCCCAATTAAACCTAAAAAACCGTTTTGCCAGAAATCAAATACTTAATTAAAGATAGCAGTTAAGATACCATCAAATTAAGGAAACAAACCATCTCCATCCACAAAACAATCCCTCATCCCAACCCATCATAATAACCGGCTCCCGCATCTCTCGAATTTTCCAAGTCTAACCTAGCATCCTCAAAGATCCGCTCCTCATCAGCGTGACCATCAGCTGGCTCGCTTTTTCTCTCCGGCGCGACAAAAGCAGGAAGGACAACAATGACAGTGCTATCGCGCGCATAGGGGAGCATCTCGGCGTGACGAGGAGAGGATCAGAGGCACCGGAAGCGCGCGAGTGCGTGAAGATCGATATCAGCTGGGCGGCGCTTAATTTGCAAGCTGTATGTACTGCCGCCGGCGCGCATACCGTATTGACTAGGGAGGTGGTATTAGATATTGTTGGGTTTGCGGGATGGTGGGTGGTGGGTTGGGAGGGTTTTAAGATGGGAAGATTGGGCGGTGGGTAGTTGGTCGGGTGGGTTTTGTTTTTGGTCTGTTGGTTTGTATGGATTTTTTAAGTCTTATTGTTTTACGTGACTTGCGTTGGTAAGGTATAATTTACGGAGAAAGTGAGCGTTTTAAAATAAAAGCGATTATTTAACTTTGATGTGGAATATACACCCTCTCATACTTTATAGACTTTGGAAATCGAAAAAGGTTTGATTTATAGTTTTAATCTATATGTACGTAACTAAGATATCGAAAATTGCAATTTCACTTTTAAATTTTTTACGTTTTTCTTTTCGAAAAACTTGAGGACACTTTTTAATTTATACGCACTTATTTTTAATGCTTATTTCTTTTAGAGAAAGTTTAATGTCAATATCAAATTCAATTACTTTTCATTTGATAGTATTTCACTCAATAAGCTCATAAATTTTCTGCCATTAAATACGAAAAAAAAAGAAATAGCTGAAATAGCAAAAGAAATTCCTGTAACAAGATATATTTAAGACGCACAGAAACGGGAAAATTAATTTGCTGATTTTTTAATTTTGTACAAATAAAAATATTGTTACTCTAGCAAAAGCACTTTACTGGACTCCGTCTATAAAACCTTGGAGTTTTAACGAAACATGCATGCAAACTCAATTTTTCTTGCAAGCTAAAATTTTTGTTGGCTTGGCAAATTTTTTTGCTTTAATATCCTTTGTTTAAATAAACCGATATATTCTTTTTCGTCAATCTCTCGCAAAAGTATAAAACCACTTTGATCAACGAGTTATCATTACCAGTACCTACATATTTTACTTGAACTTTAAATACTTTAAATAATTTTTCTCATACAGTGCTATCATTCAACATCTTCGTCAATCCACGTGTAAAATCATTCGATAATAGATGAGCACATCCGCACATCAAATGAATACTTTAAACCCAATGTGACCTACCGACTTTACCTTTTGAATTCTTTACGAGCTTTCGCACACACTCACAAAGTCTTGATACTCCGATTGACGCACTTCCGCAGTTACAGGATGGAAAAACGCGAGCGCTATGTGTATATGACGAGAACTTCGGAGATATTGCAATTTTCTAGATATTTCAGGATAGCAAACATTTTTTTAAACCTATGAATTATACATATTTTGAAAAAACACTTTCGAACGATTATAAATAATTAATGTAATATAATAAATTACAAAGTATTCAAACATTAATTTTTTAAAAATAATTATGAAGATGTATCAATTATAATCAATTAATTCGTATTGCCCATTTTTAAGGAAGCGAAGCTGAAATTGAAGCTTTTTTGTAATTAATTATAAGGTTTTGGTGATATTTGTTTATATTTTCATAAAATATGTAATCACGTTTCACGTTTAAAACGTTTTAAATCGGCGACAATGTATTCAAACGGAAACTACGCACTTGGCCCGTGTAATTTTACCCACTCGAATTAACAGTGTTTCGCCCCATAAAAATTTTCGTATCTCCCTAAATTAGGATCGCTAAAACACCATTTCCCTTAAAATTTCCATCACACACCCCCTCAGGTGAAATCGAACCTCGCTTTCGATCTATCCACAACTGAAAATCACGCGGCACCAGCTCACGCGCCACATAAACTCGTCGGTGAAATCTTCGACGCCGTACGTATATAATATTCGCTCCGGGGCTTCGCCGGGACACTTGCGCGCTTTTTCAATTACATATATATAAGCCATCGCGAAATTGTCGCTGATGACGCGCACTTGTACCAGCCGTTTCTCGACTTTCCAATCGCGATCTTCGATCGAGCCCAATGACTAAGGAAGTAATTTCACGATCGGAGCTTCTTCGACTTTTTTTTTGTTTCCGCTCCGATGTGTATTGTGCGCCGTTTTTTTCTGGGATGAAGATGTTCGGGTCTAGTCTGGGGTTGATGGTAATGTGGGCTGATTAGTTTGGTGTATAGAAATGCAAATTGAGGATGCGGATGATCGAGTGTCTTAATGAGATGATGTGAAGTATGATCGTTGGAAGGGGGATCCGTGAGAAAAGAAATTACTCGTGGCTATTGTTAGATGTTTTTTTGGAGCGAGATGCTGAGGAGAAGAAAGTAATATGGGATAATCATAAAGTGCAAAATCAGACAAAAAGTTTGATGGAAAATAGTTGGTATTTTTTATGGTAATGGAAATGTCTCGATAAAGTGAGCAAAGTGTAAATAAAAAATATCAAGAGTGTACAGTCATAGCACTCGGTTTATTTATTACGCTTAAATATTATTTTATGCTAATTGGTTAAAGCAAATATTTCATTAGTTTAAAACTGAAAATCGCAGAGGTTCATTTAACGTCGAAAATGAAAGTCCCGATTGTAAATTGTACTTTCACCCTGTCGAATAAAGGTAGCAAAAATTATTACGCAACCTTACGTTTTTATTACTTATTTGATATAAGCTCGGGATAAACGAATCAGTTTCAATCGGCTCGAAAACGCCGTTTTGCCGAGGGTGGTGACTTTAAAATTTATCGACTGTTGAGTAGAAAGTTGATGAAAAATTATTGTTCGGTTTTTTCTGCTAGTAAATCAATCTAGATTAAGCCCAGCAGCTGTCAAAATAGAAACTCGGCCGTAAAGCGTAAAATGTTTTACAACTTAATAACCTGTTTCATTTTGCGAAAAATCTTAATATTTTAAACAGAAAGTAATCAACGACACTTCGGTGCAAGTCTTTCTATCACTTTATTAACACTTCCTAGAAAAATGATTTTGATTTACGATCAATAAAAAATCATAAAAAACCACCTATTCCCCACTACTCTCACTCACAAACTTTCAAACCCTAACGAATTTCCACCACCAACAACTCAAACACTCGCAAAAACAGCAACCAAAAATTTCCCCAATTATCCCTCACCCGCAATTTCATAACACCTTCCAATCCCCCACCAAGCTCACTCCATCACCTCCAGCTTGCTCTCAAACCAGTCCGCTCTCTCAGCTTTGCCGAAAAAAGAAAGCAATAATCATACCTCTCTTCTCTCTCTCGCTCGCGACAAACGAGACAGCGCATCCGGCGCGGCTCGTCCCATCCGGTTATATGTGCTGCTCTCGGGAGATCCACCTGTGTGTACACAGCAGGTTGCGAGAGAGTCAGCTGTGTGTCAGGGGGCCAAGCTAACGGTTAAAGCCGCTTGTATTTATATACACGGGAGAGCCGATGAAGAAGCGATCGAGCCGAGTATGAATGGGACGCTCTCGTCTCTCTTTCTCGACTTTCTCGCTTTCTTGGGGATGGGCCCGCGGGTGAATGGTCGGATGATGATCGGATCGTGGACGCGGATTTGTTTGACGAGACGCGGACGGGTCTTTTGATGTTGAGAGGAGGACTTGTGATCGGAGCTTTTTGTCTTTCTTTTTTGGATGGGATGGATGTGGGATTTGGGTTTTTTGTGGAGCTGGTGTGATGAAATTTGTGTTTGGGTCGTCGGTAAGAGAAATAATTGTTACTCTTTGTGTTTGAGAAGATGTATGGTGTTGAATTATGATTTATGTAATGATCGTTTGGTTTCAATCAAAATTTGAAAGATCCTGTGCATTGTGAAAAAGAGTTGACAATTTTTTTTTTTCAATATTATGTATATAAAGCAAAATTAGTGAAATTATGAAGCTGTTGAAAGATTTTACCTTACATATTATTACAGTACATGCAAAATCATAATGCATCGTTATAATTATAATTAATTCGTTGCGAAGATTTTAATAGAGTCTCACAATAATTAGCATATTTCATATTTTCTTCCTATATTATGTGAATCTATGCCATCTTTGAATTAATTACAATCGTAATGCGATACTCAACGCCCTATTATTTTGATCCCGCTTATTAATCCAGCGCAATTCTTGTCTTTTACCTTATGTGAATCGTTTCAATGAAGCTGCTCTTTCTTTTGAACCACACAGCAACCTGATTAATTCACTTGAATACGTTACTCAATCGAATGAGGTGTTATTAACATGTTTTGTGTTGTTAAGAAATGTATTATATGAATAATAATGTAATGTCATAATTTCCTCGAAAATCTATCATACAATTATTAATAAACTTCAAATTTGAATTTTTTATTTCATTTTAATATATTACATAAATTAATGAATATTTTTATTTTCTGATTTTAGGTAAGTCATTCATCCGCTTTGACCCACGCCGTGTCTAAAAATAAAAATTGCCAAACAACATCGGTGAGTAACGAAGTGATGGACCGTTAAATAACAATGAAGCCAATTTTCACTCTATAAATACACATTTCAAACCCAAAGTTAAATACAAAATTAATCCAAACCAGTAGAAATTTTCGACAAAAAGAGGGACACAGCGTATATATGTAGCTAACGGTAAAGAGAGAGTGAGAGGATTATGAATTGACACAGTTTGGACCTTCGTCTGGGAATATAGCCCAGGGCGCTTTTCGAATCTTACGTGTATAATGCAGGAAATACATGTTCCAGAGAGCACCGATCGCGCGATGCCGATTCGATGTTTATCTCTCAATTTCTTCCTCTAGTCATTTTGATATCGAATCTTTCTGATTGATATAGCGCGCGTTTATTTTCGTGGTATTAAGTCGTTTCATGTTTGGCAGTGTATCCGTTACTTTAGATTAATGTCGATTTTATTTAAATAAAAACGATATTTAATGCGGTTGCAGGATATAAAAGGAATTGATTTTAATAAATTTTTATTGATTACAAAGCTTTTATCTCTGTGTTTAGAATTATTATAAGAAAATAATTAAAAATGATTCTCTGAATAAATATAACTCCTTCTCAGTGACAATATAATCATTTCTCTGACGATTTTACAATCAGCAAAAACCGTTAATCCATAGAAAAAGCGCCTATTCAGATTTCACGCTTAGAAGTCTTTTTGAACGGTTATAACAACCGCTCCAAGCATATAGAAACTATTATCCCTCGAGCACTATACTTTATTCAGAGAGCCAAGCTATAAAAGCACGTTATGTGATAAATCGAAAAATATCATATTATGTACCGTGTAATAAAGAACAAAAAAAGAGAGAAAGTACAGTTTTATTCAAGAGTTATAATAAAAACATGTGCATTACAGAAAGGTCTTATGAATATTTTAGTATGACGTACGAATAATCTTAACAATTAAATGAATGTCGTTAAACTTAAAAATTATAAATATTTTTTAATATATAAATTATTATTGCAAAAAATTAAAAACTTTAAATAAAATTATCAATATCTTTTATTACGTTATAGACTCAAAAGTGCGAAATCTGGAAATGAAAAGTTTAAAACCTATATTTTAATCTTTAAAAAAGTATTTTAACTTTTATAAACAGTATAGTTTTTAAACTTTATACTTCTAGATTTTATCCTTATGAGTTTAGAGTGCACTTGTTTAATTAAATAAAAATCTATTACCCCCAGCAATAATACCTCTCGCAATAAAAACACCACTCGCACATACCATTTCCAAAATCATAAAACAGCAAAAACCACAAACTATCTCCCCTCTCTCAACTCAAATAAAAAACCAAACAATCCAACGACTCCACGCTGACCCAAAGACCCTGATCCCTCACCCCGGTCATTAAATCCTCTCCAGCTTACACACCTACCTACCTACCTCTCGCCTAAACCAGCCGTTTATTTTCAATTTCTAAAACTCCGGTGATGTCGTCGTCGCACTAACCGTCGATACTTCCCGTGTCCCACTATCCGAGCTCTCGCGCCGCCGGCTCCGTGGGAGCCTCGCGCCCACAATGAGCAATTCATTTTAATTATAATGCCGATCGCAAGGACCGTTAACCCAGCCGTCGCGAAAATTACCCGAGGCTATGTAGCTATATACGCGTCTGAGTGTGTATTCGCGCGCGCTGTTTGATTTTCGCGTTGGTTATAGTATCGCGGTGAGTTTTTAAAAGAGACGTGTAACCCCTTTTTCTTTTCAGGTTTAAGGTTTTGTGAAAGAGGGTTAGTAGCTTGAGTAAACGCGCTAATCGGGGGAAGTTCAAGTGTCTGTAAATTTGTTTAGAAATTCTGTATAACCAGCCTACTCGTAATCTCCCGAAGAGCAGTTTCTATTTGACTTTTTACTCAGCGACGTTCCATTTGCATGCTCCCATCGCTCTCTGAAAGTTCCACGCGTTTATTATAATAACTCAAAGTAATAAGACGCTGCACCAAGGAAAAATGGCGAAAGAGCATCGAGAGGGACAGCGCGCGTTGGGAAGTAAAGGAGAGAGTTGCAAAATTCGTTATCCTCTTTTTTTTTACGAGCTTGAGAGAATATGACGGCGAAGATGCTTCGATGCTGGATAATCCGTTTGCACGCGTCGTTTCGGATGCTGATGCGGTTACTTTTTCTGCTGGGAATTATACCGTAAAGCGATTTACGAGCTGGTTGAGCGATGCGCATTGACGACAAGTGTGCGGTGAAGAGGAGAGATGTTTTATTTTCATGTGTGAGTGGAAGCTTTGAAAAGTTACTGAATGTAAGTGCGTTTGTCTGGTTTGGCCTACTTTTGTTTATATTGTCAAGTTAAGTTTAATGTTAATTTACTGTGAAAGCAAAATGAATAAATTTTAAAAACTTTAATGTTATTGCACAGTAAACTTACAAATGTACTTGAAATTTTGAACAATTACGTTACTTTTGTTTTAATGTATGCAACAAAAATTTTACTTTCAAAAGGACACCACAAAATTTAACGTTTTTATGTTTCAAAATATAGTTCTTAGATCTGCGCTCCTTAAATACTAATATATTTTACACTTTTCCATTTTCTTCCTGGACATTAAAAACACCTTAAAGTACGTCATTTAAATATACATTTCAAAGTATAAATAACTTTTCCCAAGACCTTTCCTCGCCATTAAAAAAATATTATCAGTAAAAATGAAAATTTATGACGGATCAAAACAAAAAGTTTCAAAAACCAATAAAAACTTTAACTTCGTAATTTCGCTCGACCTCGGGGCAAAGGTCAACCTGCAAATCGACTCGAGCGAAAATCATCAGGTTAGCGTGCACTTCGAGCGTAATACTCTAACGCAAGGTTCACTTGCATCGCTGTAAAAATAGTCGGCGCGCAAGATGGGACTTTGATTTACTACCTAACCCACTCAGCGCGTCTGTCTCTTTCCGTCTCTCTTTCTCTTAAGCTCGCTTCACAACGGTGAAAATAGGCTTGGAAGTATAGTAATGTAGTAGGTGAACGAAAATGTTCAGTAATTGATTTATATGTAAATTGATATTAATAAATAATTTAGCAATTGTGTTTTGTGTGTCACTACTTATCAGTGAATTTCACTTATTTAAATTTAGAGAGTAACGATTTCAATAATTTAAACGCAATTTAATATTTTTGTTTAACTTCGAAGAACTCAATTTCATTTAATATTAATATACTTCCAAATATTTTTACATACTTTCTATTTAATAACCCCCAGTACTATTTTCGTCAGACATTCTAATACCAAACTCAAGTAAATAATTCACCAACAAAACTACAACTATCCTCTCACATTACCCACTCGACAAATTAAACTCGCGCATCGCATATCAAACAAAACATCTAAAAGCCAGCCTCCCTCTCTCTCTCATCTTTTACACACTTCGCTATCTAACCACTCGCTGCGAAGCAAGCATAACCGAGACTCTCGCGTCCCCCGCGCGAAATTCGATCTGTCCGTAAAGTGGCTTGTGCTCGCGCTTCCGTGTGCGCCTAAACGCTGGCAGCGCTCGGCAGCCGTAAATGCCAATGCACATCCGACATTACGGCTATGGGCTCTTGCTGGATGTATATATGCGATTTCCGCGTTGGTGGGTTGAAATTATAATCGGGAAGATGTAGGAGCTGTGCTTTGGAATGAGGATTAATTGAATCTTGATGGTGCGATGGAATGATGGAGAGAGTGATTTCTTTGGTACTTTATAAAAATTAAATTTGAAAATTTAATGTTTTTTGGAATTATTTTAATGGTGGTAGGAAAAGCTGCTCCGTTTGTGTACTTTTTCAAATGGTAAATTATTCTGTGAATGTAGATAATTTTTCTCTAAGCAAAAATTTGTGCAACTTTCTTTTCGATTGAACTGACTTTCTCGATGAATAAAAGTAAGAAGTCACTCTATTTAGTAAATTAGTTACATTTTCTACTTTGATGAATGACTTTGAGACTGTGACATTATGGCTTTTCTATGCACATCTTCAGCTGTTTAAAAAGTCGATTTACTAAAGCTGGTAATAAAGTCTTGTAAAAACTTTTTGCGAAAGTAGTTTTCGCTAATATACTTATTCGATAATTTCTAGAAAATCTGTGACTTTCCTTAATACCAGCTTAACCCATTTTTTCGAACTTACGAAAAATCGTAATTTACATTTATCTCCTAAATCTTAATCAGAGAAATTATTGTCGAAATGTTACTAATTGTGTAGTTCTGTGCTACTTTTAATAAGATAATAACAATAAAAAATTATTTTCTTTTTCAAAATTTTTGTGCGGATAAAATAAATGTTCATTATCTTAGTTATTGTAACAAGGAACAAACAACTATTTTATACTTAAATCGAATTTCTCCTATTTCTTTTAGAAAGTAAAATATGAAAACATTTGATATGCATTGTTAAATCAATTTTGAAAAAAATAAATAAGTAAAATTACGTCGTTATTCTCGATAACCATAAATATTTCTTTTCCATTTCCAAGAAGCAAAACAAACTTTGCATCGCAACAAAGTCTTAACTTTATGTACACAAATTACGTAAATTGTCAAAACAGGTTACGTTCGGCACAGCGCCTATTATTTATTACAGAATCTAAAAACGCTTAGAAACAATATAGGAAGAGGAGGCGCACAAACTGTAGAATATATTCATATTCAGGGCTGCTGCTTGCCTCACATGCACTTCCTTCAATTTAGAGTTTTCGAAGCGGAGAAGAGAAAAGCACGCGCCGCCGTGTAGAAGCGGCCAGCGTACCATAAAATGGAAAATTAACGGGCGGGAAAAAATTGTTGTTTAATGTTGGGGCTAATGCTCCTCGGGATAATTTAATACAGGAAATTTAATTACTGCGCCAAGTTTTTCGTCCTGGTTAATGTTTTGGTTGGTCAAGACGCTTGAGTTGTGAAGTTTTGCTTTGTTTGCTCGATATTGTATTGAATAATCATAATTTATTTTTTGTATTAATTTGATTTTTATAAATATTTTATCCTGGAAACGCGTGGACTTAAAAATTTGCAAATCAGCTTTCCTCGTGATAAATTCGAAGAAAAAACTTCATATTACAAGAACTTAATATTGCATCGTGCGAAAATGTGGTAGAAGATATTAGTTAGCTTAGACTATGATAGTTAATTGGATACTGACAAAAAACATAAAAAAATATTCCCCCTATCGTTTCATTCTTCCTGTCAATTAGTTTTTGCTCAAGCTAGACTTATTAATTTACAGCCCTTAAAACTCTTTCTGAATAGAAACTAAAAACAGACTTACTAGAAATAATTACTATTAATACAATTTCTAGGCAAAAAATTACAATCACAATCGCGCAACGCAAAACTAAAAAATCACTTCTTACATACTTTCCCCTCAAAAAGCACCTCAAACCAAAGCCCCAACAAAAAATCCAAAACAAAAAAACTAAAATATAAGCCATCCATCAACTTCCGGAGAAAATCGCACAGAGCAGCTGCCTCTCCTCTGCGTACCTGCGCGCTTGCCAGGCCAAGACTGATGATGATTCGATCCCTCCTTCGGACGTTTCTGACCTCTCGGAGGCCAACGCAGCCTATCTTAACCGGCCAAAGCTCGTTTTAATTAAAACCCGCGCACGCGCGAGTCCATCACTTTCACTGATCGCTCGCGGTTGGAAGGGAAAATTTATTCCGACGAGTTTTCAAACGTCGCGCGCTGTGGAAGGCACGAAATTTAATCGCGCACGCGCGCGCGAGCCGGAAGTTTTGTAATTATGAATTGATCGCACTTTCGCTTGCAAAAAATGTGCGAGTCGTAAAATTTTTTGTTTTTTTTGTGTGTGGTGTTAGTAGCGAGAGTGGAGTGGAGGGGATTGTTTTAAGTGATATGTTAGAGAGTGTGATGCTTTCACTAGTGGCTCGTGCTTTGAGATTGTAGCAATTCTTTATCGGTGATCAGTTTTTTGAATATATTTTGTTTCTTAGGTATTGATTTGGAAGTTTATTTTTTATTTTAAATTTGTGATCTACAAAGAAATTTGATGTTATCGCAGGCGAGATCCGCATTGTTAGAATTAGCAGAACAAAAAATTGATATTTTGAGTCAATTTTTTTGAGTCAATGCATGAATAAAAGCTGTGCAAAGAGAAATTTTGTCAATATTATAAATAACACTATTTTATTATTATTTTGTATGAAATTTTTTAATGGACTGTTTAGTTATAAGACGTTATTTTTTTTTCGAACGAAATAATTTTTAATTACAACATTACAATATTGAAAAAAATTGAAAATATTAATAAAAGAACAGAGCAACCGTGTAGATTTTAAAAGGACGCTTTATGAACTTAAGGATCGCGTGGTACGACGTTGTGAGTGTGAGTTTTTTGACTTATTATTTATTATTATGATTATTACTAAAATTGCTTCTCATTGATCTAAAACTTTCTTAATAGGGCACAAAACTTATAACATGGCTTAAAGAAAAAACGCACATAATCTAAATAGTATTGATCACAAAAAATGACGAAAAATAAGCATATTAGGGATAACAATTTAAATATTATAAAGGACAATCAATATTTTAAAAATAATAAATATAATTATCATCCGGTGGTCAAGTAGATGTCAGTATTCTGCCTTTGTCAGTTTAATAAATTAAATAATTTTAATTTAAATAATTACAAAATTATTAACACATGCATAAAATTAGCTCTTATAATCATAAGGATCATACAAACACGAACGCTAAACTCAATTCACGGTAATATCGAATCCACCACCGCGCGCCGCCCAGTCCTCATTGTCCCCTTTAATAAACAATTCCCCTCTCAATTTCCACAATAATCGAATCCACCACCGCGCGCCGCCCAGTCCTCATTGTCCCCTTTAATAAACAATTCCCCTCTCAATTTCCACAATAGGCGCGTAAAATCACACGCCGCGGAATCGAAGTAAGTCACTCGTGCCGCCTTGCCTCTGTCCTCCTCTCGCAGGTAAACAAAAACAATGAGTCACTTGTCGCAATCCCCCATCGGCACGGCTCGTCCGCTAACATTCGGGGCGGTAGTTCGACCGCTCAAACGGACCGCCCGCAGCGGCAGGATGCGCGCGCCTATAGCGCCGCGCGCGCATTCTCGACGCCGGGGAATCCCCGGACCCTCAACTCCTTTTCGGAAGCAATTAAGGCGACTCCTACAGCTGGCCTGGGAGACCATAAACACTCTGGGCCGTAAGTCTGCCGCGCCCAGCACTCGTCAAACTTATATACATCCCCGGCCGAGGCGTTTAAAGGCCCCCCGGTATATACAGGGGATTACGTGCGCGCGTTTTGTAGGTTAGGTCTTCGCGGAAGACGCCGCGGGGGACTCTGGGGTGGCAAACGACGTCCACGTGTTTCGAGTTTGTGCGCGCGGCTCATGGATGTATACACCGCTAATATATATAGCTGACATTGTCGTGCCGGGTGCTCGTAATAACGATCCTTTATCTACCTGCATCGGGCAGCGGCCGAGTGTGAGATGTACCCGAAAGCTGCCTTGCTGGAGTGTGTATACGTGAGCATGCAGGATTTTTGCAGTGGGTATATGCGAAGCCGTGGTGTGGGTCAAATGTTTATAGGGTTCGAAGGTAGTGACCTACCGGATTATAAATGTTGCGTTAGATTAGCATGTTTGTTATGATGCGTTAAAGTCAAATTGCCTTGTCTATATAGCATATATGCTGAAAGTTAATTACGTTGTGATTATTTATGAAAATTTTAATCTATTTATTATCGTTGTTCATAAAAAAGAGCAATATATTAATTAAAAAAATTTTTTTAGTAATATATTTAAATGATTCTTTTTTACTTTTGAAGTTTATATAATAAAAGTAATTAACGTATGGCACTTTCCAATCAGAATATTAAAGATCACAAATAATGAAATTTTTATATAAAAAAAAAGAAATACATGCAACTTACTTTTATTTTAACACTTTCAAAGCGTACTCAATAATTAACTGCTTTCCCAGAAGAGTGACAGTAATGCTATTGAATACATCAGCTGGACAAATCGACCTAAGAATTGATAAGCTCATCAATGTTCATTATGCGTTGACTGAAATGAGAAGATAAATTGATCCATGAATTATAAGCAGAAGTTAATTTATTATCAAGAAAGGCTGCTTCTGTAACCATGTCCTTAACACGTGGCATCAAAACCCTATTATATATAGGAGCGAGGCAACATTTTTTAAATCGTTACAAACATTGTTCTTACAATCAAAAATAATGAAATTAATTTTTCTAACATAAATATGCTTTAGGCGACTAATTACATTCTTCTGAAGTACTAGTGTTACTCAATACTCCACCGTAGAAAAAAAACTATAATGATCATCACATTATTTTCGTCGATCAGCTTAAGTATCTCTCAAAAGACAGCATCGCCAAACGAAACTTCTCCCATCAACACACCAAATCCCATCATCTTAAAAACTATAAACTCCTCAATCCATCCAGAATCACTTCAAGCATAAACTATCCCTTAAAACCATATCCCCCACGAGCCAAAAGTGCAGCGGGACCAATCCGCTAAACGAGGCCCCACACCTCGGCCGCGCGAAATCATGAGGGGCATTAACGGCCCGGCCAATAAAGAGGGACAGCAAGCGTCTAGACGATTTACAACAAGGTCCCTCTCTCGCTTTCTTTTTCTCTCCCTCTAAAAGCGCGCAGCTTGCCGGGACGACAGCGGCCCTCTACCTGCATCCCCAAAGTGAGCACAACGCGAGATCGCGCATACCTTCGTCTACTACCCCCACTACTTTTGCTAGGTTAGGGTCGTTTGGTGGTACTTATAGGGGGTCCGGTTTGGTTGGGAGCTCAGTTGGCGCGAGAGACGCGCGTGGCACGTGATGGTTTGGTGAAGAGGTGTGTTAGAGGGTTTAGTGAAGGTTGGCTGTGAGAGAGGAGTTTAGTTTGATTTTGGAGAGTTTTGTTGGCGTGGTGGAAATTGTGTTTTGTGAGAGGCTGCTGTCTGAATAAACATGGGGTTTATTTATGTGAGTATTTAATTTTTATAGGGTGGGGGTGCGAGCTTGGTTAGTATTATTATTCGAAATTACGTAATCTTAGACTGTTCAAAATTTTTTTTAGTTTTTGTTATAAGATATAAAATGATTTTGAACTACTACAAAGTATTTCCTCATATTAAAATAAAATAATTCTTAATATTGTAAAACTTTTTACGGCATTTAAAATTAATTTACTGCTGATCGAACGCGAAAGTTTCGTCAATATATTATAAATACAAATTTTTTGTTGAGAGTTCAAGAATTCAGTATAGGTAAAATATAAATTAAAAAACTTTCTGTACTTACGCATAGTTAATTTGTTTAAAATAAAAATTTTGGAATTCGAAATTGATTAAATGTTTTGGTTTCTATTTTTAAACTTTACACATTATTCTAACCGAAATATCTGATAAACTTTCAAATGACGTATAACTTTAAAAAAAACCCTTTGTCAAATTAAAACCCCATATATTCTCAACACTTTTTAAAACAAACCTTCTCCTTATAAAACACAACAAACATTGCACAATCCCATGTACCTAATCAACCCTGGAAAATCTCTGTCTCAGAGATTAACATTCCCAGGCTGCCGCTTACCCTCGGAAATGCGCATTCTTCAGCGATTCGATTTTATCTGGCTGCAATTCCTGCGCGAGCCAAAAATATCCCGGGACGTGCGTAATCGCGCGGGCGGGAAAAGAATTAAGGAAGAGACTCGCGGAGGCTTATTAACCGCGATGCGCTCGGCGGGATTTCGCGTCGGTGAGCCGGCGCATAATGGCTCTGCTGGCTCGGTCGTTGATATACAGGCGGCGTCAAAAGTTTCTTAACTTAAAATTAAATAGTTCTTAATCAGGGCTTAAGTTGTTTACGTAATTATTAATATGATTCCTGATGCTATTGATAAGATAATTACTTCTAAATTTTGAATGGTATTCGGCCAGATTAATCAATTTTTTATTAGGCTTAGAGATGAGTTTTGAAGTATTTAAACGGATTAAATGAATTAATTTCGTGAAACTGTACTCTAAGCTTAACATAAACTAATCTCGTTAAAAAATATTTATAATTATACGTATATATTTACATTTATTTACATTGAGATTAACTTTAATAAATAAAAGAAAGCAACAACAAGTTACAACTTAAACTCTACCTACAATTAAAATGTAGCAAAAACAAATTAACAAAGCAAGACTAATATAATTATACTTATTAAGCAACATTATTTTAACCTATTGAAAACGGAAAACAACACACCCACTGTAAACATACCCTAATAATATTATATCCGGCCCAAATCGAACGCGATCCATCACTTCTAATCACTGCTCATCCAAAATCTACATCCGCCTACTCTCAAAATTCGCTTTTGAACCCAACTGTAGTCCGCACGTGCGTGAGATAATCCGCGATGCGCACGCGCAATTAGCGATAATTAGCCTCTCTAGTGCGCGGCCCCGCTCGTTATGCGCCGGGTCTACTTATGTGTATACATATACATATGCCCTCTTCGTCTTGGCTGCAGCTGCAGATGATTATTATTAACCGAAGTCGTTCCGTCTTTCTCTTTGCAGATGCGGAAGTTACGAGAGAGCGAAAGGAGTCACCAGATTCGCCTGGCGCCCAGGATCGAGGAGAAGATCCACCATGATGATCACGTGGTAAGTCTGCCTACCTGTTGAGCTTGTGGTGTTGTTGTAGGGTTTGCGTGAACGATTAGCTGATGTAATTGTTGGTTGGATGGCCTTTAAGTTATTAAAGTTGAATGATAATTGCATTTGTATTTTGTTAGTTGCCTTTTCACTGGAAAATTAATGAAAACTTGATTTAACTTTGAATAATTTATTTCTTTTTATTCTTTTTATTAAAAATCGTAAAACTTCTCAAAACATTTTTGTTTTAATATCAAAATAGTAAGTTCTATAAAATTAATTACATTCAAAAAATTACCAAATTTTTTTAGGAATTTTTACTTAATTTGACTAGGCTTAGACATTGAAAGATTAACTTCAACAAAAATGTCTAAAAAGTAATTTTTTAGATTTTACCTCACACCACCATCCCCAAACCATCTGACAATCCTTAACTTAACCAAACCTTCTTACCCCAACAGGTGGATCTCTGCAAAGTGGAGTGCGAGGAGGACGACGAGGCGGCGGCGACCGCCGCGGAGCTCGACCGGCTGCGCGAGCTCGCGACCGAGCAGCAGGGGGTCATCGAGGTGCTCCGACAGGCGGTCAAGGTAATTTCTCTTCTCTCCGCGCGCTCATCTCCCTCGTCTAATGTTAGACGTGTCCATTAGCCGCATAGCGCGCACGCGACTCTCGGGCGCCGGATGCGCTTGTAATTTCGCTCTTTTTCTGCTCGACGACTTTTTCTCCTTTCGCTTCGTGTGGATATTGCGTGGACTGGGGAGCTTTTTCTTCGTATGGTGTTGGGAAAGCGATGGGTTTTCGTATTCTTACGTGATGTTTGCTTGTTTTGATGTAGATGTAATTGTGATATTAATTATATTCAACCGCGATGCTAAAATGATTACAGCATAAATATCCGGACAGAAATTTAATTAGTTATACTTAATTTTCAAAATTTCGTTGGGCTTCAAAATAATGTTTATTATAAAACAACTTAATTGTAGACTCCAGCTTAATCACATACCATCTCTCAAACATAGCAATAACAATCATGCATTCTCCAACACAGGAAAAGGAGCGCAAGCTCGAGCAGCTCTCCAACAAACGCCGCAAAGAGGAGTTCTACAAGCAGTGGCTCGAGCTAGAACCAGTCGCCGAGGTCGACGACGAAGACGAACAACACGAGGAAGGCGACAGCGCACTGTCCAGTGCACCCTCCTCGCTTTCACCCCAGCCTGGGGCAGGTCGAGGTGGCAACGGTCACCACAATGGGGTGACGCGCGAGGCGTATGAAAGCGTGCTTTTAGAGATCGAGGAGCTGCAGACGAAGCTGCTCGAAGAGCAGCAGGAGCTGGGCCACGCGAGGAGCCAGGTGCGCGACCTGGAGAAGGCACTGCTGCAGGAGGTAGGTGTTAAAGTTAATACAGCTTGTCATTTATCATGCATCGTTCACTGTAATGTGGATGGTGAGGTATTGAATTTGTAATGATCGCAAAGAAAGGTAGACGTTATGTTTGATAAGACATCGTTTCTCTTTGTCTTTGGAAAATTTTGTTAAGCATGTGCATTTATTTAATTTTATTTATTTATTTATTTTTATTTAATTTTTTTTTATTGTAATTTTTTTTTACTTAATGGATTAAATGTAGAAAGTAAATTGTGAACAATAAAAGACTTTTATGAATTCATGTTCCACGTAGGTTTTATGTCGAAAATCATCGAGATCGAAAAATTTGCTCATTAAATTGATTGTCAATATGTTTAAGGTGAGATTCATTTCATTTTATAAGTAGAAATAATTTATATTTTTCAATTGTACTATTTATTCCTAGAAATACCTTATTATTTTGTATGAGCATATTATTGGATCCTATATCTGCATACCGTCACCGCAAAACTACCGACTGAAATAGCCAGCTGTAAATAAAAAATAATAATATTTCAATTACAAATTCCACTACGTACATACTTTCCTCGATATTCAAACAGCTCTAAGAACAATAGACAAAAATCATCCTCATTCACAACAAAAACCATGCAATATTGTTAACCCATTCAAATCAAACTTCAAAACACGCTAAACACCCTCGATTAGCTCACTCACCACCTTTGATTCTTCTTATTCCAGACACGCGGCAGCCAGAACAGCAGGCGAGCACTGAGCGAAAAGCTGCGGGACGCGGAGGAGCGAGAAGCCGGCCTCGTGGCCGAGATCTCAGAGCTGCGCGAGCAGAACGAGCTGCTCGAGTTCCGCGTGCTCGAGCTCGAGGAGTCGCCTAATCCGAGGGACACGCCGGATCCGGCCGACAGCGGGATCGTCTCGCCCGAGCCGATACATCTTTACAAGGTGAGTGTAATATAGATTTAGTCGTTGTTAATCGATTTGTTTGGGTATTTTTGTCGAGCATTTTTAATTGCATTTTCATGAAATCTTGGATATAAAAAGATTAGTCAGCAGCCTGTGTATATTTGATTAATTACATGAATCTGATTATAGGTTTACTACTTCTTTTTAACGAGGCTTATTTAGTTTAGTAGCGCGGGTCATATATGCATAAATATATAAGCAGTACTCAAATTACTTTGCAAGTATACATATTTATAATTTTCTTGTTCACTATGACTTGCGCAAATATTATTTTTAGCTTCTGTAACTGATTAAATGACCCGTTTCGCTCTTTCATGCAAATGCGAAAAAAAGTCATAAATGTAAAATTACCATTGCCAGTAAATAGCATGTACAATAATGGTATTTCAAAATTCGGCCTAAATTCCCTGTTCTTATTAAAACTATTTTAAAATATAATACACGCAAAATCAATTCAATCAAGTTTTAAAGTACAATCGCCCAGACTACTAAAATTAAATTTATGTACTGAGTTTGCATTGATCTAGTCATTATTTTCTATAAATATGCAAAGTCATTCACATTAGTCACTAGGCTGTAAAAATCAAACTAGACAGACCCTGATGCTATGTCATCGATCCTTTCGTTAACCGTGCCACATATTTTAATTACGCACTAACGAACACTCCTAATACCCAGAAATCGATTAATTACTCCTTGCGCGTTATAAAAACCAGTCAGAAATTGCAATCACCAACCTGCGAGGCGCCGTAATCTCGCGGTGATTTATCAAGAATTGGCACGTTAGATCGAAATTCGAAGCACGCGTATTTTCCACATAAGATCGCGAAAGCCATATCGACTCAAGACAGATGGTAGAGCCAATTAACCATAAATAGAATGTGTTTGATTTATAACATTATAAAATTAAATTTTTTATAACCTCGATTCTAAAATTACTCAAACCACAAATTTTTCAACGTAAAAGAAACAATCTCAACTCATCATTCACCGTTACAGGACCACCATCAGTCAAACAAGCACAGAGACCGCGCAGTGGCCACAGTGATCCCCTACAACTCGAGCTACAGCCACCCAGTCTTACCAACCGATCCTCAAAAAGCACCGCTCTCCCTCCAGGAAAGCGGCATTTTCGAAGAGGACGAGGAAGAAGACGCCCAGGTAGAGGACAACGTCGACGGCATCGTCAGCTCCGACAAAATCGAACTGTCCAGCCAGAGCACACAGACCGAGGCCCCAGCAGGCGAACTACTCCAAGAAGTACAGCGTCTGCAGGAACTCCAAGCTCGCATTCAGGAGCGCGGCGCCAAGATCCCACCTCTGTCACCAGTAAGCGACCGCAAAATTGAGCCTCCCTGCGACGCCTTTGACGCGTTGGCACCACTGCGCGAGCGAATCCACGAGCTGGAGGAACGACTGAGCGCTTATCAAGCCGAGCGTCGTATAGCAAAGGAACGCGAGGATGAGCTGTTAGATGAAAATTACCGGCTGACCGAGAAGACTTTCTGTCTCGAAGCAGACATAAGAAAGCTGCAGGAGAAGATCAACACTGTCAGGCTGACCAGCGACGCCGAAACCATGACCGTCAGCAGCAAGCAGCTCGAGGCCGAATCACAGACCGTCGACGAAACCGACGGCAAGGAGGAGATGTCCAGGTGCCAGGAGCTCTACAAGACCGCCGTTCAGAGTCTGGCCGAACCCACCACAGAGGGCTTCCAGTCCGCGCCAAAGGAACAGCTGCAGCCCTGCCTGGACTGCAGCGAGCTCTGGAAGGACTGCGACGCCAGGATACGTAACCTGGGCAGGACTGAGTACTGTCTCCGCCAGCAGATCGCCAGCCTCGAGCAGCGCGAGTCCGCCTTCTTCGAGACGCTGCGCCAGGCGGACGCCACCTGGGCGAAGCTCGAGGCCGACTACGAAGCCAAGCAGAGCGCCATGACGGAACGGCTCAACGCCCAGGTCGAGCTGAACCGTGCCCTGTTCGAACATCTCACCGATCTTAACAAGACCCTGGAGCAGAAGTCGGCCAAGATGCTGGACGAGCCGATGGAGGTGGACAGCGAAGTGAAGCGGGATCTGATGGTTAAGGGCACGCAGACGGACGAGCTGGAGGAGTGCAGGTGCATGAAGCAGCTGTCGAGGTCGTCGTCCTCGGCGACCGGAGTTATTGTGAGGGCGGACTCAAGCAGGACCTCGACCATCTCGAGGACGAGTATCAAGATGACAGGCTGCGACGAGCTTGACGTAAGTCTGCGCTTGCTCGTGATTTGCCTAGCCGTTAACGGCTGCTTCTTTATGCTTGATAGGCTGCTTTCAGTGTGTTAGGTTGCGGAATGTTTTTGAGCTTTTATTTTGGTTTTGAGATGGATTATGGTTGCGCTTTGCATACTACTGTTTCTATTCTGCTTTTGCTTGAGTGTGTTTGAGTGTGCTTTTTTAGATATAAGTTGTGAATAATAATCGTATATGTTTGCATTTTGTGTGTCTATGTAAATAACTTTTTCATTCGTGAAAGATTCATTTCATTATCACTCATTGATATTTGATTTGTCTCATAACAAATACACCACGTCAATTTTATTAAAATTGAATGTACATACTTGTAAATAATATTGTGATAGGCGTTTTAGTATTATTATGTATAAAATTTTGAAACATACTAAATTTTACACTAATTTACTTTAAAAGTAATGATTGATAAGAAACTAAAGTAATAAATTATGAGACTTTCGTAAATTTTAACTTAATAGAAATTGCCTTGTAAATAATTTAATAATTTAATTTATTGAAATCTTACGTTAGTACTTAAAAAGATGTGTTAATTATAGTATACTGAAAATGCGGTTACGTTGATGTCAACTTAAAAATAAAAACTATTCAAAATAAGCAATGAAATAATAACGCTATCATTCATCTGCACTTTATCACCGCCCCATTCACAATCTACCTTTTTAACAATAAAAATATTGTCACTCATTTGTTTTAATCATCATAAAAATATATGATTTAAACAATAGTATTGCTTAAAAAGTCAAACAAATTAATATAAAATATCATTTTTATATCATGTATAAATATAATATAACCAAAATTGTTTTTACACTTGCACCATCGTCATTTTAGAATGAACGTTTATTAAACGTTATCATCACACCCTATTCATTCCCTAA